>CAJUXJ010002109.1:0-24792 GCA_910589775.1 Avena eriantha
ATGACGTGTAATGTCTCAAGCTAAGGCGTTACACTATAGAATGTAACGCCTTGGTGATAGACGTTACACAAGAGGATATTCAGGTGAATTAGCTTTGTGCATGGTTACATTTAAAATACTTTCGCCATGAAGTTAGTTTGACCATTTTTCCTCACCCAACCTCGGACTGTTGTCCCATTCCAACACACACATGCGATGATAGTCAAGCATTGTATGCAGGATTTCGGAGGGATAGATCCATGGGGCCCACAGGATAAGTTTGTGCAGAAACGAGGAGCCTGGACCAAAAAGGCTAAAAAATTTCCATGTTCCCTAGCCCACGGGATTAAGTTTCTCCCCAAAACCGAGGAGCGGTGTATGCAAGTGTGGTGGGATTTTGGAAATGCAATAGGTGCACCTTTGTATGTGTTATGGCATGTATGTTGTTCTTTTGTTTTACTCAATGTGAACTTATGCGGCGACTTTCAGCATGGTGACCGAGTAAGTTCAACCCTGATCGGATGCACTAAAAGATAGGTTGTCTTATCCTAATTTGGAGGCTAGCGGTCTGCGCACCAGTATGACCATGAGCATGGCTACCCGCCGCCATACCGTGCTATTTATCGTGTCCGACAGACCAAATCTATAAATATTTTTTTTCAAATTTTTGGGATTTTTTCTTGGTCAACTAAAAAATAAATATCTCGTTATTCTCTGCTTCCTAACCCTTTGTGTACCCACCAAAGAGCCACTATTGGTATTTTGAAGTTTTATTTTTTGAGATATGGCGTAGAGTTGTTTGTCGTGTGCCTCGACACTTGCCTGTAACAAAGACCTCGGCAAAAAAGACAGTCGTCTTCCAAAGTGGTTGAGCTCCTCTTCTTTCGAACAACCAAGCATATCTTGGGAGGATCATTATCTTATTTTTATTGCAATATACGGTATACAACATTAAAATTCTCATGTTTCGTTTTATAAAACTCACAGCTAAACCAAGCACAAGTAGATACGGAATGTCTCTCGCACGCACTTCATTTATTCATGCTGGTATGGACACCCAATTAATCTATCACAATCGTCCATCCTTTATTGTCCTGCGCCAGCCCATCTGGACGGATGTCAGGGCCGTGCACAGTTTCTTGGACAGCGTGTCTTCACCAGTTTTGAACTCGTACCTGGATATACGACAAATAAATTTAAAGCTCAGCCCTAATTTTAACAGTGGCCATGCATGTACAAATTACTTATTGAGCCAACTGGAAGAACCTTGTCCCTTTAGCTAACGGTGGACACGGGAGTAATACATACGGCTGTTCCGGTGCAGAAGACTTCATCCGCAGTTAGAAGGTCGTCGATGCACACGAGACGCTCTTCGACCTGCTTGGTTGCAGAAACGGAACGTTTCCAAGTCTTGATTAGTTGCAGAAATGTAGTGCCCGAAATAATAAAATCTGACCTTGTAGCCTTGGTCCCTCGCGAGCTGGATGGGTGCTGCTGCGAGTGATTCCTGGGAGGATGGTACCCGCCGTCTTTGGCGTTGCTATGGCGCCACCACCTTTGACGATGAAGAGGTTGGAAGAGGACGCCTCCTCAACGTACCTCTTATGCACCGAGTCCAGGTACAGCACGTCTGCAAAGCCCTTGCTTTTGCCGTCCAACTGAGCCTTGAGCACCTGGAATTTGATAACACCATAAGTTGTCAGTGTCAATCCTGAAACAACTTCGTTTTTGGATACAAGATATTTTTAAAGTTCAATTTAAAGCCTTAAACTTTCTAATATTTACAACGTTGGTAGTAATCAGTGATTTTCTTACCTGGTGCATAGTTTGTTAATGGCCCTTGACCCCACCGGTCCCGCCAAGAAATGCCGGTGTAACTCTTCCTCCCGAGCAGGTTTATCGCCGAGAAGTCTTCCTGGAATCCGTTGTATAAGTTTTCAGCTGGTCGAACTAGTACTCCCAAGTATTTTCTTTCATTGTTAATAGTAATGCACGATATTCTGTCGATTCTCTCAAGTATAATATATCTAATGCTTGCCCTAGTGGGAGTATCATAACTAGTAATATCATGCAAACCATGTTGGCAAAAATCTATGTGGCTAAACAATTAATAAAAAAATAGATGGTTACAGTATCATAAGTAGATACTGTATCATAGCACGTAAAAGTAGAAATTCTACTGCATGTAAATCTTGTACACAATTTTACATTGAGATTAAATAAGTACTACTATCTACATGATACCATACACTATAGAGATAGTATCATACATTAGTATCATATGATACTAGAATCTATAAAAAAAACGTATGATACTCCCACTATGACTTAATAGCGTGAGATATAACTCTTTTTTTTTCTTTTTAAATTAATGGTTGTTTGTATCCTTGAATTTTTGCATGGTTGATCCTACGTATAATAAATATAGTGTGTCATGACTATATATTCAGTAAATGCATAGAAACAAAACATTATATGAATATCAATGATAAGAATGTTCATTTTTCATCATCCACGTATTAGTTCTTCTCATTTACTCTCGTCGTATGCAATATAAATGAGGTTTTCTCAACCCATTTGGATGTACTTGGCATCATTGACATAGGCACTGTCTCGAATATAAAATTTTGACAAAAATCTTTACGTACGAGCCATAGGCATGTTAGACTCAATGAAATTTGCCTTTCAACTGTGTGTGATAGTTGAGAAAAAAACGCAAACTACTTTCTTTAATAATCCATTTGCATTGATTGGAATTTCCCAAGATTAAGTTGGCAAATTTAAAGCAGCATATCTTTAGAGCAACAACATACTTGAAGGGAATATAAAGATGCTATAAATATATATTGTACTACTTTATATTAGCATTCATAGACAGAAGATTTTATTATGGTCAAATAATCAGTGTGTCGTTTATATTGCCATGCTTAATGGAAGACAAAAAAGGCCGACATAATATTTTCTCCCAATAACATAGTTGGGATCTAACGTTCTATGGCTAGAAAATTCATGGGAAACATCCTTCAGAGGAGTCGAGTTCTATTGTGAAATTAGGTATATATATGTTAATAACGCGTTTTGGTCCAACTCCTGTTTACATGCTTTGTACTCATGTTTTAGTTTAAAAAAATGTATGCACCTACGCGTGTGCCACGTGTTTCGTCTATACAAATATTTTACAATTGAAACACCTCATATTTGTTACGGGTAAATCTTATATTTTTCTTTTTTTTGAGAGGTGTAAATCTTCGAGTTGGGTTATAAAATTCTATACACCAATTTTTTATCTCGAACATAATTTTTTCCGGTAACCGTTTGTTGTTTCTTAGTCTACCTGGACGATCCCAGACTTAAAAAATACCTGACGCGACTATTAAGTCCAAATGTATCACAATAGTAAATGGTTATTTTTATTTTGGACCAGCTGGTCGCTCAGCCATTTCAACTTTTTTTTCTCTTTGCAAACCATGACTACGACCTTCGTTTTAGCTTAACTAGTCACTTTTCATTAAAGAAAAAGTTTAATGGGACTTCTAACTTCGATTTGGTACAAGACATATATATCTAGTTCAAAATAGTTTACGGGATTAAGGAGAGAATCAAGGTGTAAATATTAGATCTAACCACTAAAAAAATAATTCCGATCATGTGAATAGAAATTTCTATATAATTCTGCACCATACATATTTTTAGGTTCTCGACATTTAGAAATTTATATTTTGGGTATACTAATAATTATGTTCAGGTCATGAGAAACGTAAAAAAAATCAACATAAAAATATTGTTATATGAGGCAATTATAGTGTAAAAAACATAGAAAATACGCATTTTACGTCATATTTTTATACGGCAATGTAAACATTTTTTTTTATGATATGGTTAAATTTTCTAATGTTCTTCTAGACTTCTGAAGTAAGAGAAAATCTACGTGACGTAAATTAATATATATGGGTTTGGAAGATATAGGGTGGGATATATATATATATATATAACCCTATTCATTACCCAGGTAATAGTTATTTTGCACCCACATATTAATATGTTCTTACATTCAGAAATTTTATGTTTTGTATGATAATAATTATGTTCATATTTATTAGAAATGCAAAAAAATCAACATAAAAATACAATTTTTGAGTCATTATAGTGTAAAATACATAGAAAATATGCATTTTACATCGTATTTTTATATGGTATGTAAACAAATTGTTTTACGACATGTCTAAATTTTCTTATGTTCTTCTTGACTTCTGAGGTAAGAAAAAATTTACGTGGCGTAAAAATCATGTACAGTTGAAAGATAGAGGGTGGGTGAAGAATAACTATTCTACATATGTATGTATGTATGTATGTATGTATGTATGTCGGAAGAAACTCAAACCCAGGTTTCTATATATGTATGTCGGACGAAACTCAAACCCCGGATATATAGAGGAAAAAACCTGCCGCTCTGAGTAGTGTGAAAGACATACTTGTGCACTGGCCTTGAAATATGCTCCAACAGGTGTGGCGTAGATGATGAATGTGTACTCAGGAGCTGGCGCCATCCCGAGGATTGGACCACTTCCTATCAGCAGTGGCCTGATGTATAGCGCACCCTTTCCTTGCGGCGGCACCTGAAATGTAGGCGAGAACAGAGAACAGGGATACGCCACACGTGCTGTAAAAAATATATATGTATATATCATGGGCTTGTTACGTATACATACGTACCCAGCGGCTGTTAGCGAGGACAGTCTGCTTGACGGCATTGACGAACTGCCTCCACGGAGGGGGCTGGCATGCACATGCGACTAGCCCCCCACCTGCATCCGCCGCGCGTTCTCCTCGGGCCGGAATAACACATACCCCGTCCTGCCCGAGGCGTACTCAGAGGACGGCCTCCTGTACACCTTAAGGCCCTCGATAAGGCCCTGGCCGTAGTTGAGGACGCCGGAGCATGGGCTGAGCTCGATGTTGCGGTAAGGAACGAGCTCAGCCCTTGCTCCGGCGAAGCCGACATCACCCCTGTCGGCACTGCATCATGTACATGTAGTCCGTCAGGGGTAAACCCAAAGCCGAGGTTTTCCCAGTCCTGGATGACGTCACCACTGCAGACACACGCATTTAGCCGAGGGCATCATCGAATAAATGTCTGAGTGACGTCAAGAAATATGAGAAAAGGTCCTCCATGTCACCTCCTGTCGACAGAGTCCACACTGTGGTCCATTCACTGCACGCACGAACCGTGGGCAGCAGCTACGTACTTGATCTCTCGGCCCTCGGTGAAAGTTATGATGGATCGTTCCGTTCGTAAACAAGCTCCACGCTTCTTGCCAAGTGTTCACGCTTAATTCTAGTATTGCTTAATAATAAGCACAACTCATGCATATATAGTGGAGTGCTAGGCTATACCAGCAGCATCCTTTTCCTACAACAATTAGTCCTCTCCATTTCCAAAAAAAACAATTAGTCCTCTTCCTTCAAAACAATTTAACTAGTGGGTCCGAGCTTGCAATTTTATCTGACATAACGGTCTTCTACGTGAGTCAGGTTGTGAGCCAGGTCGGTTTGAAGATACAGACGCCCCCCTTTCCGGTCTTCTACGTGCAGCTAGCGACTCGCCCTCTCTCCCATCTTACGCGCCCCGCCATAGTTACCACCATTCCCACCACCTCAATCTCAACTTATGTTGCTGACACGTCCTTCGCGCGGCAATTATGAACTCAAAATACCCCCAAGGTCGTCATTGCCAGGGGTGTTGGTGAAGTGTCCTATATTTTAATACCGAATAATATATGATCCCCTTTTTAGTTCGGCTTGGCACTAGTGGAATACAAGGGATTAGTCCCGGTTCGTAACTGTGTTACGAACCGGGACTAAAGGCACTCCACGTGGCCACGATGGTGAGCGGGGGGTGGAGGGTCTTTAGTCCCGATTCGTACCACGAACTGGAACAAAAAGAGCTCTGCCGCGACAGAGTTTTGGAGCAGTTTTCTGCCACGATAGGAGGGAGAGGTTTGGCTTAAGTATCATACCGAGAGCTGATATATATACAATTATAAAAATGAAGGAACCATTATAGAACATTGCCATTAATATAGAGATGGAAGTGAACTCTTTTTTTGTGCTTGGTCGAACATATTATATACAGTACACTTTCATGCATATAAATTTTTCTTACGATTCCTAATGTCTAAATATAAATTCCTGATGCTATTCTTTGGTTGGATCTATGACCTCCTTAAGTAAGAATCCCGCCAATTCCTCTTGAATTGCTCGTAGGTACGAGTCTTTGATAGGAGAAAGTCCCGCATCCGTTCGATCTAATTTAAAGAAGGGGATCAATATGTATGAATAAAACTCAACACAATTGATGGAAATAAAATAAGATTGTGAACATTGTTTATATACTGCAAGTTGTTGTGATATTTTGCCTAGCTCATAGGTCATCTGACGGATGTTCTCACAAACATAGTATCCACATAAATTATTCACGGCTTCCTGCCTCAAACACTTCATGATAATAGAGTTCAAGCAAAATAATAATAAAACATGGTAATGGTATTGAAGCAAGAATCAAAGATATACGTGGACCTAGCTATAGTACTACTTACATTGAGTTATCGAAATGTAAGCTATGCTTTCCATTCACCCCTAACAACCTTGATGAACCGTTTCCAAACCCTACCCGGCAAAAAAATGAGTAAAGGAGTTATTAATTACTTGATATCAGAAAATGAACGAAAAATGATAATATAGTGCGATAATGATTGAAATTAACTCTGGAGCATTTCAATCAGGTCCACCCATCTCTCAAATTGAATGACTAGCATAATAAAGTGGAACCTATGCACTCATAACTCATCAATTACACTTAACATCGAGTAAACAAAATGGAATGTGCAGAAGATAGTAACACTCACTCGAAGTTGCAAGGAAAATGTATTTCTGTTTTGTTTGGTTGTTTTGTTAGAAACCTTAGCAAGTAATCCTCTTTTTCCTTGGCATTCTTTTTCACCATATATTCATGAACCCAAGGAAATATTATTACCTTACAACTTCCAGTGAGTGTTATTGTCTTATACAAATTCTATTTCGCTTACTCAATGTTAAATGTATAATTGATGAGTTATTGATACATTGCAAATGTATCTATAATTTTTGATGTTCCATGCTTAGTTTTATCCACTTTCTTGTGTTTTGTTCCAACTTTGGAGTACTTTTATTATGATTTCTTGGACTAACCTTTTAACAAGAGCCACAGTGCCAGTTGCCTGTTTTCTGCTGATTTTGGTTCTAGGAAAGTCAGAAAATGAATATTCTCGGAATTGGACGGGACAAAAGCCAAAGTGCCTATTTTTCCGGAAGGGATCAAGTGCTAGAATAGGAGACAGAGAAGGGCCAGGGATCCACCACACCACCTGGCCGTGCGGTCAGGCCTGGCCCATGCCAGGGGGTGGTGTGGCCACTCCCGGCACCCCCTCGGCCTCTCCTTCCGCCTATATATTGCCCTCGGGACGAAAATCCTAAGTACCTGCTCAAAAATCCACGAAAGAGTCTGTAGCCGCCATCATCTCCATCCCTAGATCGGGAGGGATCTGAAGCTCTTCCCGGCACCCTGCCGGAGAGGGGAATTCACCCTGGAGGCCTTCTTCATCACCATGCAAGCCTC
The DNA here is from genome assembly GCA_910589775.1 of Avena eriantha. NCBI lineage: Eukaryota > Viridiplantae > Streptophyta > Magnoliopsida > Poales > Poaceae > Avena > Avena eriantha. Next base: position 7,634 of record CAJUXJ010002109.1, read on the forward strand.
CGTTGTGATGCGTGAGTAGTTCATCCTTGGACTACGGATCCATGTAGTAGCTAGATGGCTGGTTTCTCCTCCTTTGTGCTTTCATGTTTAGATCTTGTGAGCTCCGTTCATGATCAAGATCATCTATTTGTAATCCATACATGTTGTGTTTGCGGGGATCCGATGGATATTGAGATGCTATTTCAGATTGATTATTGATTCTATCATGTCTTTGTTATTTGAGATCTTGCATGCTTTCCGTTGTTAGTAGCTATCTTGGCCAAGTAGATGCTAGCAACTCCAAGAGTTAGTATTTATGCTCGATAGTGGGTACATGCCTCTGGTAATTTGGGGAAGTGACAGAAATCTCTAAGGTACTAGATGTGTTGTTGCTACTAGGGAGAAAACAACTATCCTTTGTTCATAGAACAATCGTATTGTTTACTTTACACGCAGTTTGTAAAGCAATAATCTGTTGCTTGCAACTTAATACTGGAGGGGGTTCGGATGATAACATGAAGGTGGATTATTAGTCATAGATGCAGTTGGATGGCGGTCTATGTATTATGTTGTAATGCCCAATCAAGTCTCAAAGGAGTCAAGATGATTAGTATATGCATGTATTGCTTTCTCGGTGTTTGTCAATTGCCCCGCTGTAATTTGTTCACCCAGCATGTTATCTATCTAAGGAGAGCCACCGCTAGTGAACTATGGATCCCGGTCCTTTTACTTTACATATAATCTACAATCTTTTACTGCTTTGTGTTTACTTTCTGCAAACTTTTACTTCTTTCCATTCGATACGTTTAATCCCTTGTTTTCCGCAAAACACGGTGAGATTGACAACCTCATCGCAAGTTGGGGACAAAGTTCTGTGGTTGTGTTGTGCAGGTCTCCACGTTGCTACTAGCACCGGTAGTGCGCCCTGCCAAAGCTCAACTAGTAACACCTTTGAGGTGTTTCCTTGCTCTTACTAGTTCGATTAAACCTTGGTTTCATAACTAAGGGAAACTTGCTGCTGTGCTCATCATACCTTCCTCTTGGGGTTCCCAACGAGCTCTACATCAACACCGCCATCAAGCAATTTTCTGGGCGCCGTGCATTGAGCCATCAAGCATTTTTCTGGCGCCGTTGCCGGGGAGTCAAGGACATCTTCACAAGGGGAGTCCCTCACAACCAATCTCTTTACTTTCTTGTTTTTGTTTTGTTTGCTTGTTTCTTTATCAAAAACACAAAAAAATTAGTTCCTTTCTTAAGTTGCCTTTATGACTAGCTCTGCTCCAATCACTATTTCATTATGGATAGCTCACTCAGTTTCCTCTTTGGGAACAGTTTTATGACTGCTAAGGTAATAGATGAACCACCGCCTGCTAAGACCTCTATGGAAGAAGAAATTGCTGAACCTGAAAGCTCATTAGATGAAAAAGAGGAGGAGAGTGATGGACAAAAGGAGGAAGAATGGATCTACCCATGCCTACCTTCTAATGAGAGTAACTCTTTACCCCTTACATTATTTGATTGTCCCCCATGCTTACAAAAGAAGGATGAATGTTATGTTCATGTGGATTCTTTTGATGAAAAGCATGTGTTATGTGATAGTTATATTGTTGAGTTTATTCATGATGCTACTGAAAGTTATTATGAGATTCCTATACATAGGAAGTGGGTTAGACTTAAATGTGTTTTGAATTTGCTTCTTGATGCTCACTTTTACTTCAATTCATATTTCTTTTGTGAGCATCTTTTCAAACTTTCTTATGCCTAACTTAAAGGCGTTAAAGAAAAGTACTTGTTGGGAGATAACCCAAGAGTTTTAGATGAGTCTTCAAAGTTATTACCTCTGTAATAACCTCTCCTTATCCTTTTTATTTGGTTTTTGTGGCAAGCGTAACCTCTAATGAGAGTGAAGTAATGATTGGGAAAGTTGCTGTCCCGAAACAGATTTTTGTGCTTCACCGTAAAAATTCCTGAGAGAGCTCTGTACGTCGGATTGATCTGTAAATTTTTGTGCTTCTGCCGCAGGTTGTTATCTAACTTTCGTTTGTTCCACAATTTTTGATTTGAGCAACAGAAGGTCTTCAAAAAAATTCGTCTTTACCTGCTGGTCTATTTTGACAGATTTCTGCCATTTTCTGCATTTGCTTCTTGTTAGTTCCTCCTTGAGTTCCTTTGGGGAATTGAGATTTTTTAGGGAAGTGCTACAGTAGCTAGTGTTCTAATGGAAGTTTATTTGGTGTTAGAACTGAACCTTGAGACTTATTTATCTTAAAGTGCACTAATGTTGCTAATGAGATTGTGTGAAGTTTTGTATGAAGGAAAATTTTCAGGTGTATGAAAGGAATGAGTAATGAGATGAAGGATGGACTAAAGCTCAATCTTGGGGATGCCACGCGTGTCACCCCCAAGAATTATCCAAGAAGTACAAGCGTCAAAGCTTGGGGATGCCCAAGGCATCCCCTTCTTCATCAATAAAAATTCCAGGTTTTTTCCAAACGCTTCATTTTTATTGTTTCATGCACAGTTGTGTTTTTCTTGGAGCGTCTTCTTTTTCATTTTCGTTTTGGTTTTCATTTGCTTTGGTTTGCTTAGTTTTCTGAATAAATTGGTTGGACCCCCTCTTTCACACTTTGTTTTGCAATTAGTTTGGTTTGGTTTAGAAAAGAGTAGGAAAGTTCATGCTTATGTGGTGAAAAGATCTCGTTTTTTACTGTGGTCTATGCTTTGTCATGTCATGCTTGATATTGTTTTGGCTTTATGCTTAGTGTTCTTTTCTGTAGCATGACTTGTTATAAACAATTGAGATTGCTTGATGTGCCTTGGATTAATCATGCGTTGTTTTAGCATATTAAAGCATAGTAAAATGGTATTCTCCTTTGATGCTTTATTTGGGTTGACTTGGCACATGCTCACACCATGTTATGACTATCTCAAGTCACCATAGCCTTTATGATCCTTTAGTTTTAAACCTGTAGTATCACTTTATGCTTTGATCAATGATGTTTTGTCGCTCTGCATGATTATGGCCATTATTGCTCTCTTAGTTTGTCGCTCCTAGTCTTTTGCTAGCCTCCACAACAAAGTATGAGTTCCACTCATGCATCCGACTCCCTAAACCAAGTTATTCCAAAGAGTCCACCATACCTACCTACTAGCTTATGCTATTCCAAGTATATTCATGCTTTTGTTTATCTTCCACTTGTTATGAGAAAATTAGTGATTAAAGCTCTCACGAACTTGATGGCACACTTTACTTTACTTGCCTTTAATAAACTTGAACCATTGTGTCTTCTATGTTGTATATGCTTGCACTTATTTGTTGGGAATTAGCAGAACCATGCTTACATGGGGAACGCTTTCAACATTGCACTTGGTACTTGTACCTAGTTGATATCATGCTCTTTTGTATATGGATGTCGTCGGTGTGAAATGAAATGGGAGCTTGTAAGGCCATGGAGTTATGTATATGTGTTAGAGAAACGCTTGGGCCGCTGGTCTAATCCATGTTGACATGGTGGAAACCTGCAGCGTAACCATAATGAGCTGTCTATGAAGCATTCTTCTTATAAAAAAAAGAATCCTACATTGAGAAAAAAAGAGAAAAGAGAAAAAAAAGAGATACTATGAAAAGAGGAAAGAGAGAAAAAAGCACCATATTCCCATGGTAAATAAGAAGAATGCTGAGATGCTCGTTGTCTGCTTGCCTTGTCATTTTGATATGGGGATTCTTCCGTATCATCGGGAAAGGGGTACCCCGTTGGCGGTTCTCAATGATACACATATACTTACGATGACAAGAACTTAACGGTGACTAAACTTGAGTAGCATGAGGAGCGGCCCTCGTATACAAGGGACATGAGATTTCTGACTTATACTTCGTCAAGCATGTACACCATAGTTTGTTCACTTTAACCTTAATCACCTTCAAGATGCTTATGATAGGGGCAATGAGAGCTGAAAGCTTTAAGTATCATAATTTTTGGAAGCTCTTCATGAGACTTGAATCCCTACTTCCTTTTACAAAAGGCCTTTCTTCCACCATTATATTGAGTCTCCACCTTCTATCTTTATGCACTACTTTGAGAGCATAGTGGCATTCTTAGTTCTATGTGCATTGTCCCAAGACTAGTTGATTGATGCATAACTTGTTATTGCTTGTTTGAAACTATTGTATCTAGTCACTCTTATGAACTTTGAAGGTGTCCTATGCATTTATATTTGCTACTCTATTGAGGGAAAAGCTGAATACTATTATGCTATGTTTTCTTTATGTGAAACAAACAAACGTCTTGCAAAGATTTGTTATTCATGATTCTTTTGTTTGTGCCTTTTCATGTTGCATCATAGTCTCTTTGCTTATTGCTAGAACCTTGTCTTTCATGTTATGATTGAAGTACTATGATCCCAGCTTTGAGTGTTTTGCAAATACTTTGATCAAGTCTTTGATGGTGCATGTCACCTCAAAAATTATTTCTTTTTATCACTTACCTACTCGAGGACGAGCAGGAGTTAAGCTTGGGGATGTTGATACATTGCAAATGTATCTATAATTTTTGATGTTCCATGCTTAGTTTTATCCACTTTCTTGTGTTTTGTTCCAACTTTGGAGTACTTTTATTATGATTTCTTGGACTAACCTATTAACAAGAGCCACAGTGACAGCTGCCTGTTTTCTGCTGTTTTGGTTCCAAGAATGTCAGAAAATGAATATTCTCGGAATTGGACGGGACAAAAGCCAAAGTGCCTATTTTTCGGAATGGATCAAGTGCCAGAATACGAGACGGAGAAGTGCCAGGGAGCCACCACACCACCTGGCCGCATAGCCAGGCCTGGCCCGCGCCAGGGGGTGGTGTGGCCACTCCCGGCACCCCCTCGGCCCCTCCTTCCGCCTATATATTGCCCTCGAGATGAAAACCCTAAGTACCCAATCAAAAATCCACGAAAGAGTCTATAGCCGCCGTCATCTCCATCCCTAGATCGGGAGGGATCTGAAGCTCTTCCCGGCACCCTGCCGGAGAGGGGAATTCACCCTGGAGGCCTTCTTCATCACCATGCAAGCCTCCAGTGTGATGCGTGAGTAGTTCATCCTTGGACTACAGATCCATGTAGTAGCTAGATGGCTGGTTTCTCCTCCTTTGTGCTTTCATGTTTAGATCTTGTGAGCTCCGTTCATGATCAAGATCATCTATTTGTAATCCATACATGTTGTGTTTTCGGGGATCCGATGGATATTGAGATGCTATTTCAGATTGGTTATTGATTCTATCATGTCTTTATTATTTGAGATCTTGCATGCTTTCCGTTGTTAGTAGCTATCTTGGCCAAGTAGATGCTAGCAACTCCAAGAGTTAGTAATTATGCTCGATAGTGGGTTCATGCCTCTGGTAATCCGGGGAAGTGACAGAAATCTCTAAGGTACTAGATGTGATGTTGCTACTAGGGAGAAAACAACAATCCTTTGTTCATAGAACAATCGTATTGTTTACTTTACACGCAGTTTGTAAAGCAATAATTTGTTGCTTGCAACTTAATACTGGAGGGGGTTCGGATGATAACCTGAAGGTGGATTATTAGTCATAGATGCAGTTGGATGGCGGTCTATGTATTATGTTGTAATGCCCAATCAAGTCTCAAAGGAGTCAAGATGATTAGTATATGCATGTATTCCTTTCTTGGTGTTTGTCAATTGCCCCGCTGTAATTTGTTCACCCAGCATGTTATCTATCTAAGGAGAGCCACCTCTAGTGAACTATGGATCCCGGTCTTTTTACTTTACATACAATCTACAATCTTTTACTGCTTGTGTTTACTTTCTGCAAACTTTTACTTCTTTCCATTCGATACGTTTAATCCCTTGTTTTCCGCAAAACACGGTGAGATTGACAACCTCATCGCAAGTTGGGGACAAAGTTCTGTGGTTGTGTTGTGCAGGTATCCACGTTGCTACTAGCACCGGTAGTGCGCCCTGCCAAAGCTCAACTAGTAACACCTTTGAGGTGTTTCCTTGCTCCTACTGGTTCGATTAAACCTTGGTTTCATAACTGAGGGAAACTTGCTGCTGTGCTCATCATACCTTCCTCTTGGGGTTCCCAACGAGCTCTACATCAACACCGCCATCAAGCAATTTTCTGGGCGCCGTGCATTGACACCACACCTGGTGTCATTGCAGGTCTGCTCTTCCCATTAACACACATGCAATGCCACTAGTGGATCCAAGTGTGGTTAATGAGAGGAACACACATGCAATGACACTAGGTGTGGTTCCATGTGTGGTTAATGGGAAGAGCAGACCTGCAATGACACCAGGTGTGGTTCATGATATGGTTTGTGAGAAGAACACACATGCAATGACACTAGTGTATGCATGTGTGGTCTGTGGGAAGAACGCACATGCAATGACACTGGTGGATCCATGTGTGGTTCATGGGAACGACACACATGCAATGACACTGGTGATATGTGGTCTGTGAGAAGAACACACATCCAATGACTCTAGCTGTGGTTAATGAAAAGAGCAGACATGCAATGACACTTGTGGATCCATGTGTGGTTCATGGGAAGAACACACATGCAATGACACAGGTGATATGTGGTTTGTGAAATGAGCACACATGCAATGACTCTAGCTGTGGTTAATGAAAAGAGCAGACATGCAATTACACCGGTGGATCCATGTGGGGTTAATGAGAAGAACACACATGCAATGACACTAGGTGTGGTTCATGGGAAGAACACACATGCAATGACTCTGGTGATATGTGGTTTGTGAAAAGAACAGACATGCAATGACTCTAGCTGTGGTCTGTTTGAAGACAAGACATGTAATGACACCGGTAGATCCATGTGTGGTTTGTGAGAAGAACACACATGTAATGACACTGGTGGATCCATGTGTGGTCTTTGGGAAGAACACACATGCAATGACACTGGTGATATGTGGTCTGTGAGAAGAACACACATCCAATGACTCTAGCTGTGGTTCATGAAAAGAGCAGACATGCAATGACACTAGTGGATCCATGTGTGGTTCATGAGAAGAACACACATGCAATGACTCTGGTGACTATGTGGTTTGTGAAAAGAATAGACATGCAATGACTCTAGCTGTGGTCTGTGAGAAGAGCAGACATGCAATGACACCGGTATATCCATGTGTGGTTTGTGAGAAGAACACACATGCAATGACACTGGTGGATGCATGTGTGGTCTTTGGGATGAACACACATGCAATGAAACTGGTGATATGTGGTCTTTGAGAAGAACACACGTCGAATGACTCTAGCTGTGGTTAATGAAAAGAGCAGACATGCAATGACACTGGTGGATCCATGTGTGGTTTGTGAGAAGAACGCACATGCAATGACACTGGTGGATCCATGTGTGGTCTTTGGGAAGAACACACATGTAATAACACTTGTGATATGTGGTCTGTGAGAAGAACACACATCCAATGACTCTAGCTATGGTTAATGAAAAGAGCAGACATGCAATGACACTTGTGGATCCATGTGTGGTTCATGGGAAGAACGCACATGCAATGACACTGGGTGTGGTTCATGATATGGTTTGTGAGAATAACACACATGCAATGACACTGGGTGTGGTTCCATGTGTGGTTAATGGGAAGAGCAGACCTGCAATAACACCGGGTGTGGTTCATGATATGGTTTGTGAGAAGAACACACATGCAATTGCACTGGTGGATCCATGTGTGGTTCATGGGAACGACACACATGCAATGACACAGGTGATATGTGGTCTGTGAGAAGAACACACATGCAATGACTCTGGTGATATGTGGTTTGTGAAAAGACCACACATGCAATGACTCTAGCTGTGGTCAATGAAAAGAGCAGACATGCAATGACACCGGTGGATCCATGTGGGGTTAATGAGAAGAACACACATGTAATGACACTGCGTGTGGTTCATTGGAAGAACACACATGCAATGACTCTGGTGATATGTGGTTTGTGAAAAGAACAAACATGCAATGACTCTAGCTATGGTTAATGAGAAGAGCAGACATGCAATGACACTGGTGGATCCATGTGTGGTTTGTGAGAAGAACACACATGTAATGACACTGGTGGATCCATGTGTGGTCTTTGGGAAGAACACACATGCAATGACACTAGTGATATGTGGTCTGTGAGAAGAACACACATCCAATGACTCTAGCTGTGGTTCATGAAAAGAGCAGACATGCAATGACACTGGTGGATCCATGTGTGGTTCATGAGAAGAACACACATGCAATGACACTGGGTGTGGTTCATGATATGGTTTGTGAGAATAACACACATGCAATGACACTGGTGGATCCATCTGTGGTTAATGGGAAGACCAGACATGCAATGACACTGTGTGGTTCATGATATGGTTTGTGAGAAGAACACACATGCAATGACACCGGTGGATCCATGTGTGGTCTGTGGGAAGAACACACATGCAATGACACTGGTGGATCCAAGTGTGGTTCATGGGAAGAACACTCATGCAATGACACAGGTGATATGTGGTCTGTGAGAAGAACATACATGCAATGACTAGTGATATGTGGTTTGTGAAATGAGCACACATGCAATGACTCTAGCTGTGGTTAATGAAAAGAGCAGACATGCAATGACACCGGTGGATCCATGTGGGGTTAATGAGAAGAACACACATGCAATGACACTAGGTGTGGTTCATGGGAAGAACACACATGCAATGACTCTAGTGATATGTGGTTTGTGAAAAGAACAGACATGCAATGACTCTAGCTGTGGTCTATGAGAAGAGCAGACATGCAATGACACCGGTGGATCCATGTGTGGTTTGTGAGAAGAATACACATGCAATGACACTGGGTGTGGTTCATGATATGGTTTGTGAGAAGAACACACATGCAATGACACTAGTGGATCCAAGTGTGGTTAATGAGAGGAACACACATGCAATGACACTAGGTGTGGTTCCATGTGTGGTTAATGGGAAGAGCAGACCTGCAATGACACCGGGTGTGGTTCATGATATGGTTTGTGAGAAGAACGCACATGCAATGACACTAGTGTATGCATGTGTGGTCTGTGGGAAGAACGCACATGCAATGACACTGGTGGATCCATGTGTGGTTCATGGGAACGACACACATGCAACGACACAGGTGATATGTGGTCTGTGAGAAGAACACACATGCAATGACTCTGGTGATATGTGGTTTGTGAAAAGAGCACACATGCAATGACTCTAGCTGTGGTTAATGAAAAGAGCAGACATGCAATGACACCGGTGGATCCATGTGGGGTTAATGAGAAGAACAAACATGCAATGACACTAGGTGTGGTTCATGGGAAGAACACACATGCAATGACTCTGGTGATATGTGGTTTGTGAAAAGAACAGACATGCAATGACTCTAGCTATGGTTAATGAGAAGAGCAGACATGCAATGACATCGGTGGATCCATGTGTGGTTTGTGAGAAGCACGCACATGCAATAACACTGGTGATATGTGGTTTGTGAGAGGAACACACATCCAATGACTCTAGCTGTGGTTAATGAAAAGAGCAGACATGCAATGACACTGGTGGATCCATGTGTGGTTCATGGGAAGAACACACATGCAATGACACTGGGTGTGGTTCATGATATGGTTTGTGAGAATAACACATATGCAATGACACTGGTGGATCCATGTGTGGTTAATGAGAAGAACACACATGCAATGACACTGAGTGTGGTTCATGATATGGTTTGTGAGAAGAACACACATGCAATGACACTGGTGGATCCATGTGTGGTCTTTGGGAAGAACACACATGCAATGACACTGGTGATATGTGGTCTGTGAGAAGAACACACATCCAATGACTCTAGCTGTGGTTCATGAAAAGAGCAGACATGCAATGACACTAGTGGATCCATGTGTGGTTAATGGGAAGAGCAAACATGCGATGACACTGGGTGTGGTTCATGATATGGTTTGTGATTAGAACACACATGCAATGACACTGGTGGCTCCATGTGTGGTCTGTGGGAAGAACACACATGCAATGACACTAGTGGATCCATGTGTGGTTCATGGGAAGAACACACATGCAATGACACAGCTGATATGTGGTATGTGAGAAGAACACACATGCAATGACTCTGGTGATATCTGGTTTGTGAAAAGAGCACACATGCAATGACTCTAGCTGTGGTTAATGAAAAGAGCAGACATGCAGTTACACCGGTGGATCCATGTGGGGTTAATGAGAAGAACACACATGCAATGACACTAGGTGTGGTTCATGGGAAGAACGCACATGCAATGACTCTGGTGATATGTGGTTTGTGAAAAGAACAGACATGCAATGACTCTAGCTGTGGTCTGTGAGAAGACAAGACATGTAATGACACCGGTAGATCCATGTGTGGTTTGTGAGAAGAACACACATGTAATGACACTGGTGGATCCATGTGTGGTCTTTGGGAAGAACACACATGCAATGACACTGGTGATATGTGGTCTGTGAGAAGAACACACATCCAATGACTCTAGCTGTGGTTCATGAAAAGAGCAGACATGCAATGACACTGGTGGATCCATGTGTGGTTCATGGGAAGAACACACATGCAATGACACTGGGTGTGGTTCATGATATGGTTTGTGAGAATAACACACATGCAATGACACTGGTGGATCCATGTGTGGTTAATGGGAAGAGCAGACATGTGATGACACTGTGTGGTTCATGATATGGTTTGTGAGAAGAACACACATGCAATGACACCGGTGGATCCATGTGTGGTCTGTGGGAAGAACACACATGCAATGACACTGGTGGATCCAAGTGTGGTTCATGGGAAGAACACTCATGCAATGACACAGGTGATATGTGGTCTGTGAGAAGAACACACATGCAATGACTAGTGATATGTGGTTTGTGAAATGAGCACACATGCAATGACTCTATCTGTGGTTAATGAAAAGAGCAGACATGCAATTACACCGGTGGATCCATGTGGAGTTAATGAGAAGAACACACATGCAATGACACTGGGTGTAGTTCATGGGAAGAACACACATGCAATGACTCTAGTGATATGTGGTTTGTGAAAAGAATAGACATGCAATGACTCTAGCTGTGGTCTATGAGAAGAGCAGACATGCAATGACACCGGTGGATCCATGTGTGGTTTGTGAGAAGAATACACATGCAATGACACTGGGTGTGGTTCATGATATGGTTTGTGAGAAGAACACACATGCAATGACACTAGTGGATCCAAGTGTGGTTAATGAGAGGAACACACATGCAATGACACTAGGTGTGGTTCCATGTGTGGTTAATGGGAAGAGCAGACCTGCAATGACACCGGGTGTGGTTCATGATATGGTTTGTGAGAAGAACACACATGCAATGACACTAGTGTATGCATGTGTGGTCTATGGGAAGAACGCACATGCAATGACACTGGTGGATCCATGTGTGGTTCATGGGAACGACACACATGCAATGACACAGGTGATATGTGGTCTGTGAGAAGAACACACATGCAATGACTCTGTTGATATGTGGTTTGTGAAAAGAGCACACATGCAATGACTCTAGCTGTGGTTAATGAAAAGAGCAGACATGCAATGACACTGGTGGATCCATGTGGGGTTAATGAGAAGAACACACATGCAATGACACTAGGTGTGGTTCATGGGAAGAACACACATGCAATGACTCTGGTGATATGTGGTTTGTGAAAAGAACAGACATGCAATGACTCTAGCTATGGTTAATGAGAAGAGCAGACATGCAATGACACCGATGGATCCATGTGTGGTTTGTGAGAAGAACGCACATGCAATAACACTAGTGATATGTGGTCTGTGAGAAGAACACACATCCAATGACTCTAGCTGTGGTTAATGAAAAGAGCAGACATGCAATGACACTGGTGGATCCATGTGTGGTTCATGGGAAGAACACACATGCAATGACACTGGGTGTGGTTCATGATATGGTTTGTGAGAATAACACATATGCAATGACACTGGTGGATCCATGTGTGGTTAATGAGAAGAACACACATGCAATGACACTGGGTGTGGTTCATGATATGGTTTGTGAGAAGAACACCCATGCAATGACACTGGTGGATCCATGTGTGGTCTTTGGGAAGAACACACATGCAATGACACTGGTGATATGTGGTCTGTGAGAAGAACACACATCCAATGACTCTAGCTGTGGTTCATGAAAAGAGCAGACATGCAATGACACTAGTGGATCCATGTGTGGTTAATGGGAAGAGCAAACATGCGATGACACTAGGTGTGGTTCATGATATGGTTTGTGAGAAGAACACACATGCAATGACACTGGTGGATCCATGTGTGGTCTGTGGGAAGAACACACATGCAATGACACTGGTGGATCCATGTGTGGTTCATGGGAAGAACACACATGCAATGACACAGGTGATATGTGGTATGTGAGAAGAACACACATGCAATGACTCTGGTGATATCTGGTTTGTGAAAAGAGCACACATGCAATGACTCTAGCTGTGGTTAATGAAAAGAGCAGACATGCAATTACACCGGTGGATCCATGTGGGGTTAATGAGAAGAACACACATGCAATGGCACTAGGTGTGGTTCATGGGAAGAACACACATGCAATGACTCTGGTGATATGTGGTTTGTGAAAAGAACAGACATGCAATGACTCTAGCTGTGGTCTGTGAGAAGACAAGACATGTAATGACACCGGTAGATCCATGTGTGGTTTGTGAGAAGAACACACATGTAATGACACTGGTGGATCCATGTGTGGTCTTTGGGAAGAACACACATGCAATGACACTGGTGATATGTGGTCTGTGAGAAGAACACACATCCAATGACTCTAGCTGTGGTTCATGAAAAGAGCAGACATGCAATGACACTGGTGGATCCATGTGTGGTTCATGGGAAGAACACACATGCAATGACACTGGGTGTGGTTCATGATATGGTTTGTGAGAATAACACACATGCAATGACACTGGTGGATCCATGTGTGGTTAATGGGAAGAGCAGACATGTGATGACACTGTGTGGTTCATGATATGGTTTGTGAGAAGAACACACATGCAATGACACCGGTGGATCCATGTGTGGTCTGTGGGAAGAACACACATGCAATGACACTGGTGGATCCAAGTGTGGTTCATGGGAAGAACACTCATGCAATGACACAGGTGATATGTGGTCTGTGAGAAGAACACACATGCAATGACTAGTGATATGTGGTTTGTGAAATGAGCACACATGCAATGACTCTATCTGTGGTTAATGAAAAGAGCACACATGCAATTACACCGGTGGATCCATGTGGAGTTAATGAGAAGAACACACATGCAATGACACTGGGTGTAGTTCATGGGAAGAACACACATGTAATGACTCTAGTGATATGTGGTTTGTGAAAAGAATAGACATGCAATGACTCTAGCTGTGGTCTATGAGAAGAGCAGACATGCAATGACACCGGTGGATCCATGTGTGGTTTGTGAGAAGAATACACATGCAATGACACTGGGTGTGGTTCATGATATGGTTTGTGAGAAGAACACACATGCAATGACACTAGTGGATCCAAGTGTGGTTAATGAGAGGAACACACATGCAATGACACTAGGTGTGGTTCCATGTGTGGTTAATGGGAAGAGCAGACCTGCAATGACACCGGGTGTGGTTCATGATATGGTTTGTGAGAAGAACGCACATGCAATGACACTAGTGTATGCATGTGTGGTCTGTGGGAAGAACGCACATGCAATGACACTGGTGGATCCATGTGTGGTTCATGGGAACGACACACATGCAACGACACAGGTGATATGTGGTCTGTGAGAAGAACACACATGCAATGACTCTGGTGATATGTGGTTTGTGAAAAGAGCACACATGCAATGACTCTAGCTGTGGTTAATGAAAAGAGCAGACATGCAATGACACCGGTGGATCCATGTGGGGTTAATGAGAAGAACAAACATGCAATGACACTAGGTGTGGTTCATGGGAAGAACACACATGCAATGACTCTGGTGATATGTGGTTTGTGAAAAGAACAGACATGCAATGAATCTAGCTATGGTTAATGAGAAGAGCAGACATGCAATGACACCGGTGGATCCATGTGTGGTTTGTGAGAAGAAAGCACATGCAATAACACTGGTGATATGTGGTCTGTGAGAAGAACACACGTCCAATGACTCTAGCTGTGGTTAATGAAAAGAGCAGACATGCAATGACACTGGTGGATCCATGTGTGGTTCATGGGAAGAACACACATGCAATGACACTGGGAGTGGTTCATGATATGGTTTGTGAGAATAACACATATGCAATGACACTGGTGGATCCATGTGTGGTTAATGAGAAGAACACACATACAATGACACTGGGTGTGGTTCATGATATGGTTTGTGAGAAGAACACACATGCAATGACACTGGTGGATCCATAGTGTGGTCTATGGGAAGAACACACATGCAATGACACTCGTGATATGTGGTCTGTGAGAAGAACACACATCCAATGACTCTAGCTGTGGTTCATGAAAAGAGCAGACATGCAATGACACTAGTGGATCCATGTGTGGTTAATGGGAAGAGCAAACATGCGATGACACTGGGTGTGGTTCATGATATGGTTTGTGAGAAGAACACACATGCAATGACACTGGTGGATCCATGTGTGGTCTGTGGGAAGAACACACATGCAATGACACTGGTGGATCCATGTGTGGTTCATGGGAAGAACACACATGCAATGACACAGGTGATATGTGGTATGTGAGAAGAACACACATGCAATGACTCTGGTGATATCTGGTTTGTGAAAAGAGCACACATGCAATGACTCTAGCTGTGGTTGATGAAAAGAGCAGACATGCAATTACACCGGTGGATCCATGTGGGGTTAATGAGAAGAACACACATGCAATGACACTAGGTGTGGTTCATGGGAAGAACACACATGCAATGACTCTGGTGATATGTGGTTTGTGAAAAGAACAGACATGCAATGACTCTAGCTAGTGGTCTGTGAGAAGACAAGACATGTAATGACACCGGTAGATCCATGTGTGGTTTGTGAGAAGAACACACATGTAATGACACTGGTGGATCCATGTGTGGTCTTTGGGAAGAACACACATGCAATGACACTGGTGATATGTGGTCTGTGAGAAGAACACACATCCAATGACTCTAGCTGTGGTTCATGAAAAGAGCAGACATGCAATGACACTGGTGGATCCATGTGTGGTTCATGAGAAGAACACACATGCAATGACTCTGGTGATATGTGGTTTGTGAAAAGAATAGACATGCAATGACTCTAGCTGTGGTCTGTGAGAAGAGCAGACATGCAATGACACCGGTGGATCCATGTGTGGTTTGTGAGAAGAACACACATGCAATGACACTGGTGGATGCATGTGTGGTCTTTGGGATGAACACACATGCAATGACACTGGTGATATGTGGTCTTTGAGAAGAACACACGTCGAATGACTCTAGCTGTGGTTAATGAAAAGAGCAGACATGCAATGACACTGGTGGATCCATGTGTGGTTCATGAGAAGAACACACATGCAATGACTCTGGTGATATGTGGTTTGTGAAAAGAGCACACATGCAATGACTCTAGCTGTGGTTAATGAAAAGAGCAGACATGCAATGACACCAGTGGATCCATGTGGGGTTAATGAGAAGAACACACATGCAATGACACTGGGTGTGGTTCATGGGAAGAACACACATGCAATGACTCTGGTGATATGTGGTTTGTGAAAAGAACAGACATGCAATGACTCCTAGCTGTGGTCTGTGAGAAGAGCAGACATGCAATGATACCGGTGGATCCATGTGTGGTTTGTGAGAAGAACACACATGCAATGACACTGGTGGATCCATGTGTGGTCTTTGGAAGAACACACTTGCAATGACACTGGTGATATGTGGTTTGTGAGAAGAACACACATCCAATGACTCTAGCTGTGGTTAATGAACAGAGCAGACATGCAATGACAATAGTGGATCCATTGTGGTTCATGGGAAGAACACATATGCAATGACACTGTGTGTGGTTCATGATATGGTTCGTGAGAAGAACACACATGCAATGACACTGGTGGATCCATGTGTGGTTAATGAGAAGAACACACATGCAATGACACTGGGTGTGGTTCATGATATGGTTTGTGAGAAGAACACACATGCAATGACACTGGTGGATCCATATGTGGTCTTTGGGAAGAACACACATGCAATGATACTGGTGATATGTGGTCTGTGAGAAGAACACACATCCAATGACTCTAGCTGTGGTTCATGAAAAGAGCAGACATGCAATGACACTGGTGGATCCATGTGTGGTTAATGGGAAGAGCACACATGCGATGACAGCGGGTGTGGTTCATGATATGGTTTGTGAGAAGAACACACATGCAATGACACTGGTGGATCCATGTGTGGTATGTGGGAAGAACACACATGCCATGACACTATTGGATCCATGTGTGGTTCATGGGAAGAACATACATGCAATGACACAGGGGATATGTGGTCTGTGAGAAGAACACACATGCAATGACTCTGGTGATATCTGGTTTGTGAAAAGAGCACACATGCAATGACTCTAGCTGTGGTTAATGAAAAGAGCAGACATGCAATTACACCGGTGGATCCATGTGGGGTTAATGAGAAGAACACACATGCAATGACACTAGGTGCTGGTTCATGGGAAGAACACACATGCAATGACTCTGGTGATATGTGGTTTGTGAAAAGAACAGACATGCAATGACTCTAGCTGTGGTATGTGAGAAGAGCAGACATGCAATGATACCGGTGGATCCATGTGTGGTTTGTGAGAAGAACACACATGCAATGACACTGGTGGATCCATGTGTGGTCTTTGGGAAGAACACACATGCAATGACACTGGTGATATGTGGTCTGTGAGAAGAACACACATCCAATGACTCTAGCTGTGGTTAATGAACAGAGCAGACATGCAATGACAATAGTGGATCCAGTGTGGTTCATGGGAAGAACACATATGCAATGACACTGTGTGTGGTTCATGATATGTTCGTGAGAAGAACACACATGCAATGACACTGGTGGATCCATGTGTGGTCTTTGGGAAGAACACACATGCAAT
>CAJUXJ010002110.1:0-19925 GCA_910589775.1 Avena eriantha
GTCATGAAAATGGCCGTAAACGTGAAAAACGAAGAGTTTTTGGTCATAACCCTCAAACCTGTATCCGGTCTAAGGGTTGTTGTAATCCCCCTTGGAACCCCAAAACTATGGGCAATAACTCATGAAAACAGCCATAATACGCGAAATCGACGAGTTTTTGGTTAAAACTCTCAACATGTATCGGGTCTAACGAGCAATGCAAACCCAACTGGAAACTCACAACTATAGGTAATAGAGCATGAAAACAACCATAACACTTAAAAGAACAAGTTTTTGGTCATGCCCTCAACATGTATCGGGTCTAATGGTTGTTGTAAATCGCCTTGAAACCCTTGAACTATGGCAATAGCTCATGAAAACGGTCATAAAACACAAAAACGACGAATTTTTCCCATCCCCTTAACATGCATCGGTTCTAACGGTCCATGCAAATCCTCATGGAGCACCAAAACAGTGTGCAATAACTCATGAAACGGCCGTAAACGCGAAAACGACGAGTTTTTGGTCATAACTCTCAAACATGTATCGGGTCTTAGGGTCGTTGTAAATCCCCCTAGAGTGGAAAAAAGTGTCCAATAGCTCATGAGAGCGTCGTAAAACATGAAAAACGACGAGTTTTTGGTCATAACTCTCAAACATGTACCGGATTCTAGGATCATTGTAAATCCCCATGAAGCGCCAAACAGTGTGCAATAGGTCATGAAAACGGCCGTAAAACGGGAAAAACGAAGAGTTTTTGGTCATAACCCTCAAACCTGTATCGGTCTTAGGGTTGTTGTAAATCCCCCTTGGAACCCCAAATCTATGGGCAATAACTCATGAAAACAGCCATAATACCGAAATCGACGAGTTTTTGGTTAAACTCTCAAACATGTATCGGGTCTAACGAGCAATGCAAACCCAACTGGAAACTCACAACTATAGGTAATAGAGCATGAAAACACCATAAAACTTAAAAACAACATTTTTTGGTCATGCCCTCAAACATGTATCGGGTCTAATGGTTGTTGTAAATCGCCTTGAAACCCTTGAACTATGGCAATAGCTCATGAAACGGTCATAAAACACAAAAACGACGAATTTTTCCCATCCCCCTAAACATGCATCGGTTCTAGCGGTCCATGCAAATCCTCATGGAGCACCAAAACAGTGTGCAATAACTCATGAAAACGGCCGTAAAACGTGAAAACGACGAGTTTTGGTCATAACTCTCAAACATGTATCGGGTCTTAGGTCGTGTAAATCCCCCTAGAGTCCAAAACAGTGTCCAATAGCTCATGAAAACGGTCGTAAAACATGAAAACGACGAGTTTTTGGTCATAACTCTCAAACATGTATCGGTCTTAGGATCGTAAATCCCCCAGAGTGCCAAAACAGTGTCCAATAGCTCATGAGACGGCCGTAAAACATGAAAAACGACGAGTTTTTGGTCATAACTCTCAAACATGTACGGATTCTAGGATCATTGTAAATCCCCATGAAGCTCCAAAACTAGCAATAGGTCATGAAAATGGCCGTAAAACGTGAAAAACGAAGAGTTTTTGGTCATAACCCTCAACCTGTATCGGGTATAAGGGTTGTTGTAAATCCCCCTTGAACCCCAAACTATGGGCAATAACTCATGAAAACAGCCATAATACGCGAAATCGACGAGTTTTTGGTTAAACTCTCAAACATGTATCGGGTCTAACGAGCAATGCAACCCCAACTGGAAACTCACAACTATAGGTAATAGAGCATGAAAACACCATAAAACTTAAAACACAAGTTTTTGGTCATGCCCTCAAACATGTATCGGGTCTAATGGTTGTTGTAAATCGCCTTGAAACCCTTGAACTATGGCAATAGCTCATGAAAACGGTCATAAAACACAAAAACGACGAATTTTTTCCCATCCCCCTAAACATGCATCGGTTCTAGCGGTCCATGCAAATCCTCATGGAGCACCAAAACAGTGTGCAATAACTCATGAAAACGGCCGTAAAACGTGAAAACGACGAGTTTTTGGTCATAACTCTCAAACATGTATCGGGTCTTAGGATCGTTGTAAATCCCCCTAGAGTGCCAAAACAGTGTCCAATAGCTCATGAAAACGGTCCGTAAAACGGAAAACGACGAGTTTTTGGTCATAACTCTCAAACATGTATCGAGTCTTAGATCGTTGTAAATCCCCCAGAGTGCCAAACAGTGTCCAATAGTTCACGAGAACGGCCGTAAACATGAAAAACGACGAGTTTTTGGTCATAACTCTCAAACATGTACGGATTCTAGGATCATTGTAAATCCCCATGAAGCTCCAAACACTGGGCAATAGTCATGAAATGGCCGTAAAACGTGAAAAACGAAGAGTTTTTGGTCATAACCCTCAAACCTATATCCGTCTAAGGGTTGTTGTAAATCCCCCTTGGAACCCAAAACTATGGGCAATAACTCATGAAAACAGCCATAATACGCGAAATCGACGAGTTTTTGGTTAAAACTCTCAAACATGTATCGGGTCTAACGAGCAATGCAAACCCAACTGGAAACTCACAACTATAGGTAATAGAGCATGAAAACAACCATAACACTTAAAAAGAACAAGTTTTTGGTCATGCCCTCAAACATGTATCGGGTCTAATGGTTGTTGTAAATCGCCTTGAAACCCTTGAACTATGGCAATAGCTCATGAAAACGGTCATAAAACACAAAAACGACGAATTTTTTTCCCATCCCCTTAAACATGCATCGGTTCTAACGGTCCATGCAAATCCTCATGGAGCACCAAAACAGTGTGCAATAACTCATGAAAACGGCCGTAAAACGCGAAAACGACGAGTTTTTGGTCATAACTCTCAAACATGTATCGGGTCTTAGGGTCGTTGTAAATCCCCCTAGAGTGGAAAATAGTGTCCAATAGCTCATGAGAGCGGTCGTAAAACATGAAAAACGACGAGTTTTTGGTCATAACTCTCAAACATGTACCGGATTCTAGGATCATTGTAAATCCCCATGAAGCGCCAAAACAGTGGCAATAGGTCATGAAAACGGCCGTAAAACGTGAAAAACGAAGAGTTTTTGGTCATAACCCTCAAACCTGTATCGGTCTTAGGGTTGTTGTAAATCCCCCTTGGAACCCCAAATCTATGGGCAATAACTCATGAAAACAGCCATAATACGCGAAATCGACGAGTTTTTGGTTAAAACTCTCAAACATGTATCGGGTCTAACGAGCAATGCAAACCCAACTGGAAACTCACAACTATAGGTAATAGAGCATGAAAACAACCATAAAACTTAAAAACAACAAGTTTTTGGTCATGCCCTCAAACATGTATCGGGTCTAATGGTTGTTGTAAATCGCCTTGAAACCCTTGAACTATGGCAATAGCTCATGAAAACGGTCATAAAACACAAAAACGACGAATTTTTGCCCATCCCCCTAAACATGCATCGGTTCTAGCGGTCCATGCAAATCCTCATGGAGCACCAAAACAGTGTGCAATAACTCATGAAAACGGCCGTAAAACGTGAAAACGACGAGTTTTTGGTCATAACTCTCAAACATGTATCGGGTCTTAGGATCGTTGTAAATCCCCCTAGAGTGCCAAAACAGTGTCCAATAGCTCATGAAACGGTCGTAAAACGTGAAAACGACGAGTTTTTGGTCATAACTCTCAAACATGTATCGAGTCTTAGGATCGTTGTAAATCCCCCAGAGTGCCAAAACAGTGTCCAATAGTTCACGAAACGGCCGTAAAACATGAAAAACGACGAGTTTTTGGTCATAACTCTCAAACATGTACGGGATTCTAGGATCATTGTAAATCCCCATGAAGCTCCAAAACACTAGGCAATAGGTCATGAAAATGGCCGTAAAACGTGAAAAACGAAGAGTTTTTGGTCATAACCCTCAAACCTATATCCGGTATAAGGGTTGTTGTAAATCCCCCTTGGAACCCCAAAACTATGGGCAATAACTCATGAAAACAGCCATAATACGCGAAATCGACGAGTTTTTGGTTAAAACTCTCAAACATGTATCGGGTCTAACGAGCAATGCAAACCCAACTGGAAACTCACAACTATAGGTAATAGAGCATGAAAACAACCATAACACTTAAAAGAACAAGTTTTTGGTCATGCCCTCAAACATGTATCGGGTCTAATGGTTGTTGTAAATCGCCTTGAAACCCTTGAACTATGGCAATAGCTCATGAAAACGGTCATAAAACACAAAACGACGAATTTTTTCCCATCCCCTTAAACATGCATCGGTTCTAACGGTACATGCAAATCCTCATGGAGCACCAAAACAGTGTGCAATAACTCATGAAAACGGCCGTAAAACGCGAAAACGACGAGTTTTTGGTCATAACTCTCAAACATGTATCGGGTCTTAGGGTCGTTGTAAATCCCCCTAGAGTGGAAAATAGTGTCCAATAGCTCATGAGAGCGGTCGTAAACATGAAAAACGACGAGTTTTTGGTCATAACTCTCAAACATGTACCGGATTCTAGGATCATTGTAAATCCCCATGAAGCGCCAAAACGTGTGCAATAGGTCATGAAACGGCCGTAAAACGGAAAAACGAAGAGTTTTTGGTCATAACCCTCAAACCTGTATCGGGTCTTAGGGTTGTTGTAAATCCCCCTTGGAACCCCAAATCTATGGGCAATAACTCATGAAAACAGCCATAATACGCGAAATCGACGAGTTTTTGGTTAAAACTCTCAAACATGTATCGGGTCTAACGAGCAATGCAAACCCAACTGGAAACTCACAACTATAGGTAATAGAGCATGAAAACAACCATAAAACTTAAAAAACAAGTTTTTGGTCATGCCCTCAAACATGTATCGGGTCTAATGGTTGTTGTAAATCGCCTTGAAACCCTTGAACTATGGCAATAGCTCATGAAAACGGTCATAAAACACAAAACGACGAATTTTTGCCCATCCCCCTAAACATGCATCGGTTCTAGCGGTCCATGCAAATCCTCATGGAGCACCAAAACAGTGTGCAATAACTCATGAAAACGGCCGTAAAACGTGAAAACGACGAGTTTTGGTCATAACTCTCAAACATGTATCGGGTCTTAGGATCGTTGTAAATCCCCCTAGAGTGCCAAAACAGTGTCCAATAGCTCATGAAAACGGTCGTAAACGTGAAAACGACGAGTTTTTGGTCATAACTCTCAAACATGTATCGAGTCTTAGGATCGTTGTAAATCCCCCCAGAGTGCCAAACAGTGTCCAATAGTTCACGAGAACGGCCGTAAGACATGAAAAACGACGAGTTTTGGTCATAACTCTCAAACATGTACGGGATTCTAGGATCATTGTAAATCCCCATGAAGCTCCAAAACACTAGGCAATAGGTCATGAAAATGGCCGTAAAACGTGAAAAACGAAGAGTTTTTGGTCATAACCCTCAAACCTATATCCGGTATAAGGGTTGTTGTAAATCCCCCTTGGAACCCCAAAACTATGGGCAATAACTCATGAAAACAGCCATAATACGCGAAATCGACGAGTTTTTGGTTAAAACTCTCAAACATGTATCGGGTCTAACGAGCAATGCAAACCCAACTGGAAACATCACAACTATAGTAATAGAGCATGAAAACAACCATAACACTTAAAAAGAACAAGCTTTTGGTCATGCCCTCAAACATGTATCGGGTCTAATGGTTGTTGTAAATCGCCTTGAAACCCTTGAACTATGGCATAGCTCATGAAACGGTCATAAACACAAAACGACGACTTTTTTCCCATCCCCCTTAAACATGCATCGGTTCTAACGGTACATGCATATCCTCATGGAGCACCAAAACAGTGTGCAATAACTCATGAAAACGGCCGTAAAACGCGAAAACGACGAGTTTTTGGTAAAACTCTCAAACATGTATCGGGTCTTAGGGTCGTTGTAAAAGCCCCCTAGAGTGAAAAATAGTGGTCCAATAGCTCATGAGAGCGGTCGTAAAACATGAAAAACGACGAGTTTTTGGTCATAACTCTAAAACAGGTACCCGGAATGCTAGGATGCATTGTAAATCCCATGAAGCGCCAAAACAGGTGTAGCTAAATAGTCAGTGAAAACTGGAGCCGTAAAAAACGGGAAAACACGAAGAGTTTTTGGTCATAAACCCTCAAACCTGTATCTGGGTCTTAGGGGCTTGATTGTAAAGCCCACCTTGGAACCGCCAAATACTATGGGCATTAACTCATGACAAAACAAAGCCCATAATACGCGAAATCGACGAGTTATTTGGTTAAAACTCTCAAACACTGTAGTCGGCGTCTAACGGAAGCATGCAAACACCAACTGGAAACGCCACAAACTAATACGTGAATAGCATGAAAAACTACCATAAAACTAAAACAACAAGTTTTTGGGTATCATGCCAAACATGTTCGGTCTAATGTTGTTTGTTAAATCGCTCTTGAGACCTTGAAACTATGGCAATAGCTCATTGCAAAACGGTCTAAACACAAAAACGACGAATTTTTGCCCATCCCCCTAAAAACATGCATCGGTTTCTAGCGGTCCATGCAAATCCTCATGGAGCACGAAAACAGATGTGCAATAACTCATGAAAACGGCCGTAAAACGTGAAAACGACGAGTTTTTGGTCATACTCTCAAACATGTATCGGGTCTTAGGATCGTTGTAAATCCCCCCTAGAGTGCCAAAATCAGTGTCAATAGCTCATGAAAACGGTCGTAAAACGTGAAACGACGAGTTTTTGGTCATAACTCTCAAACATGTATCGAGTCTTAGGATCGTTGTAAATCCCCAGAGTGCCAAAACAGTGTCCAATAGTTCACGAGAACGGCCGTTAACGACATGAAAAACGACGAGTTTTTGGTCATAACTCTCAAACATGTACGGGATTCTAGGATCATTTGTAAATCCCCATGAAGCTCCAAACACTAGGCAATATGGTCATGAAAATGGCCGTAAAACGTGAAAACGAAGAGTTTTTTGGTCATAACCCTCAAACCTATATCCGGTATAAGGGTTGTTTGTAAATCCCCCTTGGGAACCCCAAAATTGGGCCATAACTCATGAAAACAGCCATAATACGCGACATCGACGAGTTTTTGGTTTTAAAACTCTCAAACATGTATCGGGTCTACACGAGCAATGCAAACCCAACTGGAAACTCACCAACTATAGGTAATAGAGCATGAAACAACCATAACACTTAAAAGAACAAGTTTTTGGTCATGCCCTCAAACATGTATCGGGTCTAATGGTTGTTGTAAATCGCCTTGAAACCCTTGAACTATGGCAATAGCTCATGAAAACGGTCATAAAACACAAAAACGACGACTTTTTTTCCCATCCCCTTAAAACATGCATCGGTTCTAACGGTACATGCAAATCCTCATGGAGCACCAAACAGTGTGCAATAACTCATGAAAACGGCCGTAAAACGCGGGAAAACGACGAGTTTTTGGTCATAACTCTCAACATGTATCTGGTCTTAGGGTCGTTGTAAATCCCCCCTAGAGTGGAAAAATAGGTCCAATAGCTCATGAAAGCGGTCGTAAACATGAAAAACGACGAGTTTTTGGTCATAACTCTCAAACATGTACCGGATTCTAGGATCATTGTAAATCCCCATGAAGCGCCAAAACGGTGTGCAATAGGTCATGAAAACGGCCCGTAAAACGGGAAAAACGAAGAGTTTTTGGTCATAACCCTCAAACCTGTATCGGGTCTTAGGGTTGTTGTAAATCCCCCTTGGAACCCCAAATCTATGGGCAATAACTCATGAAAACAGCCATAATACGCGAAATCGACGAGTTTTTGGTTTAAAACTCTCAAACATGTATCGGGTCTAACGAGCAATGCAAACCCAACTGGAAACTCACAACTATAGGTAATAGAGCATGAAAACAACCATAAAACTTAAAAACAACAAGTTTTTGGTCATGCCCTCAAACATGGTATCGGGTCTAATGGTTGTTGTAAATCGCCTTGAAACCCTTGAACTATGGCAATAGCTCATGAAAACGGTCATAAAACACAAAAACGACGAATTTTTGCCCATCCCCCATAAAACATGCATCGGTTTTAGCGGTCCATGCAAATCCTCATGGAGCACCAAAACAGTGTGCAATATAACTCATGAAACGGCGTAAAACGTGAAAACGACGAGTTTTTGGTCATAACTCTCAAACATGTATCGAGTCTTAGGATCGTTGTAAATCCCCCCTAGAGTGCCAAAACAGTGTCCAATAGCTCATGAAAACGGTCGTTATAAGCGTGAAAACGACGAGTTTTTGGTCATAAACTCTCAAACAGTATCGAGTCTTAGGATCGTTGTAAATCCCCCAGAGTGCCAAAACAGTGTCCAATAGCTTCACGAGAACGGCCGTAAGACATGAAAACGACGAGTTTTTGGTCATAAACTCCTCAAAACATGTACGGGATTCTAGGATCATTGTAAATCCCCCATGAAGCTCCAAAACACTAGGCAATAGGTCATGAAAATGGCCGTAAAACGTGTAGAAAAACGAAGAGTTTTTGGTCATAACCCTCAAACCTATATCCTGGTATAAGGGTGTTGTAATCCCCCTTGGACACCCCACAACTATGGGCAATAACTATGAAAACAGCATAATACGCGAAATCGCGAGTTTTTGGTTAAAACTCTCAAACATGTATCGGGTTCTAACGAGCAATGCAAACCCAACTGGAAACTCACAACTATAGGTAATAGAGCATGAAAACAACCATAACACTTAAAAGAACAGTTTTTGGTCATGCCCTCAAACATGTATCGGGTCAATGGTGTTGTAAATCGCCTTGAAACCCTTGAACTATGGCAATAGCTCATGAAAACGGTCATAAAACACAAAAACGACGAATTTTTTCCCATCCCCTTAAACATGCAGCGGTTCTAACGGTACATGCAAATCCTCATGGAGCACCAAACAGTGTGCAATAACTCATGAAAACAGCCGTAAAACGGAAAACGACGAGTTTTGGTCATAAACTCTCAAACAGTATCGGAGTCTTAGGGTCGTTGTAAATCCCCTAGAGTGGAAAAATAGGTTCCAATAGCTCATGAGAGCGGTCGTTAAAACATGAAAAACGACGAGTTTTTGGTCATAACTCTCAAACATGTACCGGATTCTAGGATCATTGTAAATCCCCATGAAGCGCCAAAACAGGTGTGCAATAGGTCATGAAAACGGCCGTAAAACGGGAAAAACGAAGAGTTTTTGGTCATAACCCTCAAACCTGTATCGGGTCTTAGGGTTGTTGTAAATCCCCCTTGGGAACCCCAAATCTATGGGCAATAACTCATGAAAACAGTCCAGTAATACGCTGAAATCGACGAGTTTTTGGTTAAAACTCTCAAACATGTATCGGGTCTAACGAGCAATGCAAACCCAACTGAAACTCACAACTATAGGTAATAGAGCATGAAAACAACCATAAAACTTAAAACAACAAGTTTTTGGTCATGCCCTCAAACATGTATCGGGTCTAATGGTTGTTGTAAATCGCCTCTTGAAACCCTTGAACTATGGCAATAGCTCATGAAAACGCTCATAAAACACAACAAACGAGCGAATTTTGCCCATCCCCCTAAACATGCATCGGTTTTAACGGTCCATGCAAATCCTCGGGGAGCACCAAAACAGTGTGCAATAACTCATGAAAACGGCCGTAAAAAGTGAAAACGACGAGTTTTTGGTCATAACTCTCAAACATGTATCGGGTCTTAGGATCGTTGTAAATCCCCCTAGAGTGCCAAAACAGTGTCCAATAGCTCATGAAAACGGTCGTATAACGTGGAAACGACGAGTTTTTGGTCATAACTCTCAAACATTGTATCGAGTCTTAGGATCGTTGTAAATCCCCCCAGAGTGCCAAAACAGTGTCCAATAGTTCACGAGGAACGGCAGTCGTAGACATGAAAAACGACGAGTTTATGGTCATAACTCTCCAACCAGTACGGGATTCTAGGATCATTTGTAAATCCCCATGAAGCTCCAAAACACTAGGCAATAGGTCATGAAAATGGCCCGTAAAACTGTGAAAAACGAAGAGAAGAGTTTTTGGTTCATAACCCTCAAACCTATATCCGGTATAAGGGTTGTTGTAAATCCCCCTTGGAACCCCAAAACTATGGGCAATAACTCATGAAAACAGCCATAATACGCGAAATCGACGAGTTTTTGGTTTAAAACTCTCAAACATGTATCGGGTCTAACGAGCAATGCAAACCCAACTGGAAACTCACAACTATAGGTAATAGAGCATGAAAACAACCATAACACTTAAAAGAACAAGTTTTTGGTCATGCCCTCAAACATGTATCGGGTCTAATGGTGTTGTAAATCGCCTTGAAACCCTTGAAACTATGGCAATAGCTCATGAAAACGGTCATAAAACACAAAAACGACGAATTTTTTCCCATCCCCTTAAACATGCATCGGTTCTAACGGTACATGCAAATCTCATGGAGCACCAAAACAGTGTGCAATAAACTCATGAAACGGCCGTAAAACGCGGGAAAACGACGAGTTTTTGGTCATAACTCTCAAACATGTATCGGTCTTAGGGTCGTTGTAAATCCCCCTAGAGTGGAAAAATAGTGTCCAATAGCTCATGAGAGCGGTCGTAAAACATGAAAAACGACGAGTTTTTGGTCATAACTCTCAAACTGTACCGGATTCTAGGATCATTGTAAATCCCATGAAGCGCCAAAACGGTGTGCAATAGGTCATGAAAACGGCGTAAAACGGGAAAAACGAAGAGTTTTTGGTCATAACCCTCAAACCTGTATCGGGTCTTAGGGTTGTTGTAAATCCCCCTTGGAACCCCAAATCTATGGGCAATAACTCATGAAAACAGCCATAATACGCGAAATCGACGAGTTTTGGTTAAAACTCTCAAACATGTATCGGGTCTAACGAGCAATGCAAACCCAACTGGAAACTCACAACTATAGGTAATAGAGCATGAAAACAACCATAAAACTTAAAAACAACAAGTTTTTGGTCATGCCCTCAAACATGTATCGGGTCTAATGGTTGTTGTAAATCGCCCTTGAACCCTTGAACTATGCAATAAGCTCATGAAAACGGTCATAAAACACAAAAAACGACGAATTTTTGCCCATCCCCCCTAAACATGCATCGGTTCTAGCGGTCCATGCAAATCCTCATGGAGCCCAAAACAGTGTGCAATAACTCATGAAACGGCCGTAAAACGTGGAAAACGACGAGTTTTTGGTCATAACTCTCAAACATGTATCGAGTCTTAGGATCGTTGTAAATCCCCCTAGAGTGCCAAAACAGTGTCCAATAGCTCATGAAAACGGGTGCGTAAAACGTGAAAACGACGAGTTTTTGGTCATAACTCTCAAACATGTATCGAGTCTTAGGATCGTTGTAAATCCCCCCAAAGTGCCAAACAGTGTCCAATAGTTCACGAGAACGGCCGTAAGACATGAAAAACGAACGAATTTTTGGTCATAACTCTCAAACAGTACGGGATTCTAGGATCATTGTAAATCCCCATGAAGCTCCAAAACACTAGGCAATAGGTCATGAAAATGGCCGTAAAACGCGAAAAAACGAAAGAGTTTTGGTCATAACCCTCACACCTATATCCGGTATAAGGGTTGTTGTAAATCCCCCCTTGGAACCCCAAAACTATGGGCAATAACTCATGAAACAGCCATAATACGCGAAATGACGAGTTTTTGGTATTAAAACTCTCAAACATGTATCGGGTCTCACGAGCAATGCAAACCCAACTGGAAACTCACAACTATAGGTAATAGAGCATGAAAAACAACCATAACACTTAAAAAGAACAAGTTTTGGTCATGCCCTCAAACATGGATCGGGTCTATGGTTGTTGTAAATACGCCTTGAAACCCTTGACTGAACTATGGCAATAGCTCATGAAAACGGTCATAAAACACAAAAACGACGAATTTTTCCCATCCCCTTAAACATTGCATCGTTCTAACGGTACATGCAAATCCTCATGGAGCACCAAAACAGTGTGCAATAACTCATGAAAACGGCCGTAAAAACGCGAAAACGACGAGTTTTTGGTCATAACTCTCAAACATGTATCGGGTCTTAGGGTCGTTTTAATCCCCCTAGAGTGGAAAAATAGTGTCCATAGCTCATGAGAGCGGTCGTAAAACATGAAAACGACGAGTTTTTGGTCATAACTCTCAAACATGTACCGGATTCTAGATCATTGTAAATCCCCATGAAGCGCCAAAACAGTGTGCAATAGGTCATGAAAACGGCCGTAAAACGTGAAAAAAACGAAGAGTTTTTGGTCATAACCCTCAAACCTGTATCGGGTCTTAGGTTGTTGTAAATCCCCCTTGGAACCCCAAATCTATGGCAATAACTCATGAAAACAGCCATAATACGCGAAATCGACGAGTTTTGGTTAAAACTCTCAAACATGTATCGGGTCTAACGAGCAATGCAAACCCAACTGGAAACTCACAACTATAGGTAATAGAGCATGAAACAACCATAAAACTTAAAAACAACAAGTTTTTGGTCATGCCCTCAAACATGTATCGGGGTCTAATGGTTGTTGTAATCGCCTTGAACCCCTTGAAACTATGGCAATAGCTCATGAAAACGGTCTCATAAAACACAAAAAACGACGAATTTTTGCCCATCCCCCCTAAACATGCATCGGTTCTAGCGGTCCATGCAAATCCTCATGGAGCACGCAAAACAAGGTGCAATAACTCATGAAAACGGCCGTAAAACGTGAAAACGACGAGTTTTTGGTCATAACTCTCAAACATTGTATCGGGTCTTAGGATCGTTGTAAATCCCCCTAGAGTGCCAAAACAGTGTCCAATAGCTCATGAAAACGGCTCGTAAAAACGTGGAAAACGAGATGTTTTGGTCATAACTCTCAAAACATGTATCGAGTCTTAGGATCGTTGTAAATCCCCCAAGAGTGCCAAAACAGTGTCCAATAGTTCACGAGAACGGCCGTTATAAGACATGGAAAAACGACGAGTTTTGGTCATAACTCTCAAACATGTACGAGATTCTAGGATCATTGTAAATCCCCATGAAGCTCCAAAACACTAGTGCAATAGGTCATGAAATGGCCGTAAAACGTGAAAAACGAAGAGTTTTTGGTCATAACCCTCAAACCTATATCCGGTATTAAGGGTTGTTGTAAATCCCCCTTGGAACCCCAAACTATGGGCAATAACTCATGAAAACAGCCATAATACGCGAAATCGACGAGTTTTTGGTTTTAAAACTCTCAAACATGTATCGGGTCTAACGAGCAATGCAAACCCAACTGGAAACTCACAACTATAGGTAATAGAGCATGAAAACAACCATAACACTTAAAAGAACAAGTTTTTGGTCATGCCCTCAAACATGTATCGGGTCTAATGGTTGTTGTAAATCGCCTTGAAACCCTTGAACTATGGCAATAGCTCATGAAACGGTCATAAAACACAAAAAACGACGAATTTTTTCCCATCCCCTTAAACATGCATCGGTTCTAACGGTCCATGCAAATCCTCATGGAGCACCAAAACAGTGTGCAATAACTCATGAAAACGGCCGTTAAAACGGGAAAACGACGAGTTTTTGGTCATAACTCTCAAACATGTATCTGGTCTTAGGGTCGTTGTAAATCCCCCTAGAGTGGAAAAATAGTGTCCAATAGCTCATGAGAGCGGTCGTAAAACATGAAAAAACGACGAGTTTTTGGTCATAACTCTCAAACATGTACCGGATTCTAGGATCATTGTAAATCCCCATGAAGCTGCCAAAACAGTGTGCAATAGGTCATGACAACGGCCGTAAAACGTGAAAAACGAAGAGTTTTTGGTCATAACCCTCAAACCTGTATCGGGTCTTAGGGTTGTTGTAAATCCCCCTTGGAACCCCAAATCTATGGGCAATAACTCATGAAAACAGCCATAATACGCGAAATCGACGAGTTTTGGTTAAAACTCTCAAACATGTATCGGGTCTAACGAGCAATGCAAACCCAACTAGAAACTCACAACTATAGGTAATAGAGCATGAAAACAACCATAACACTTAAAAACAACCAAGTTTTTGGTCATGCCCTCAAACATGTATCGGGTCTAATGGTTGTTGTAAATCGCCTTGAAACCCTTGAACTATGGCAATAGCTCATGAAACGGTCATAAAACACAAAACGACGAATTTTGCCAATCCCCTAAACATGCATCGGTTCTAAGCGGTCCATGCAAATCCTCATGGAGCACCAAAACAGTGTGCAATAACTCATGAAAACGGCCGTAAACGTGCAAAACGACGAGTTTTTGGTCATAACTCTCAAACATGTATCGGGTCTTAGGATCGTTGTAAATCCCCCTAGAGTGCCAAAACAGTGTCCAATAGCTCATGAAACGGTCGTAAACACGTGAAAACGACTGAGTTTTTGGTCATAACTCTCAAACATGTATCGAGTCTTAGGATCGTGTAAATCCCCCCAAAGTGCCAAAACAGTGTCCAATAGCTTCACGAGAACGGCCGTAAGACATGAAAAACGACGAGTTTTTTGGTCATAACTCTCAAACATGTACGGGATTCTAGGATCATTGTAAATCCCCATGAAGCTCCAAAACACTAGGCAATAGGTCATGAAAATGGCCGTAAAACGTGAAAAACGAAGAGTTTTTGGTCATAACCCTCAAACCTATATCCGGTATAAGGGTTGTTGTAAATCCCCCTGGAACCCCAAAACTATGGGCAATAACTCATGAAAACAGCCATAATACGCGAAATCGACGAGTTTTGGTTAAAACTCTCAAACATGTATCGGGTCTCACGAGCAATGCAAACCCAACTGGAAACTCACAACTATAGGTAATAGAGCATGAAAACAACCATAACACTTAAAAAGAACAAGTTTTTGGTCATGCCCTCAAACATGTATCGGGTCTAATGGTTGTTGTAAATCGCCTTGAAACCCCTTGAACTATGGCAATAGCTCATGAAAACGGTCATAAAACACAAAAACGACGAATTTTTTCCCATCCCCTAAACATTGCATCGGTTTCTAACGGTCCATGCAAATCCTCATGGAGCACCAAAACAGTGTGCAATAACTCATGAAAACGGCCGTAAAACGCGAAAACGACGAGTTTTTGGTCATAACTCTCAAACATGTATCGGGTCTTAGGGTCGTTGTAAATCCCCCTAGAGTGGAAAAATAGTGTCCAATAGCTCATGAGAGCGGTCGTAAAACATGAAAAACGACGAGTTTTTGGTCATAACTCTCAAACATGTACCGGATTCTAGGATCATTGTAAATCCCCATGAAGCGCCAAAACGGTGTGCAATAGGTCATGAAAACGGCCGTAAAACGGGAAAAACGAAGAGTTTTTGGTCATAACCCTCAAACCTGTATCGGGTCTTAGGGTTGTTGTAAATCCCCCTTGGAACCCCAAATCTATGGGCAATAACTCATGAAAACAGCCATAATACGCGAAATCGACGAGTTTTTGGTTAAAACTCTCAAACATGTATCGGGTCTAACGAGCAATGCAAACCCAACTGGAAACTCACAACTATAGGTAATAGAGCATGAAAACAACCATAAACACTTAAAAACAAACAAGTTTTTGGTCATGCCCTCAAACATGTATCGGGTCTAATGGTTGTTGTAAATCGCCTTGAAACCCTTGAACTATGGCAATAGCTGATGGAAAACGCTCATAAACACAAAAACACGAATTTTTGCCCATCCCCCTAAACATGCATCGGTTCTAGCGGTCCATGCAAATCCTCATGGAGCACCAAAACAGTGTGCAATAAACTCATGAAAACGGCCGTAAAAACGTGAAAACGACGAGTTTTTTGGTCATAACTCTCAAACATGTATCGAGTCCTTAGGATCGTTGTAAATCCCCCTAGAGTGCCAAAACAGTGTCCAATAGCTCACGAGAACGTGCCGTCAAACGTGCAAACGACGAGTTTTTGGTCATAACTCTCAAACATGTATCGAGTCTTAGGATCGTTGTAAATCCCCCAAAGTGCCAAAACAGTGTCCAATAGCTCACGAGAACGCCGTAAACATGAAAAACGACGAGTTTTTGGTCATAACTCTCAAACATGTACCGAGATTCTAGGATCATTGTAAATCCCCATGAAGCTCCAAAAACACTGGGCAATAGGTCATGAAAATGGCCGTAAAACGGAAAAACGAAGAGTTTTTGGTCATAACCCTCAAACCTATATCCGGTATAAGGGTTGTTCTAAATCCCCCTTGGAACCCCAAAACTATGGGCAATACTCATGAAAACAGCCATAATACGCGAAAATCTGCCGAGTTTGGTTGTTTAAAACTCTCAAACATGTATCGGGTCTCACGAGCAATGCAAACCCAACTGGAAACTCACAACTATAGGTAATAGAGCATGAAAACAACCATAACACTTAAAAAGAACAAGTTTTGGTCATGCCCCTCAAACATGTATCAGGTCTAATGGTTGTTGTAAATCGCCTTGAAACCCTTGAACTATGGCAATAGCTCATGAAAACGGTCATAAAACACAAAAACGACGAATTTTTTCCCATCCCCCTAAACATGCATCGGTTATAACGGTACATGCAAATCCTCATGGAGCACCAAAACAGTGTGCAATAACTCATGAAAACGGCCGTAAAACGCGAAAACGACGAGTTTTTGGTCATAACTCTCAAACATGTATCGGGTCTTAGGGTCGTTGTAAATCCCCCTAGAGTGGAAAAATAGTGTCCAATAGCTCATGAGAGCGGTCGTAAAACATGAAAAACGACGAGTTTTTGGTCATAACTCTCAAACATGTACCGGATTCTAGGATCATTGTAAATCCCCATGAAGCGCCAAAACAGTGTGCAATAGGTCATGAAAACGGCCGTAAAACGGGAAAACGAAGAGTTTTTGGTCATAACCCTCAAACCTGTATCGGGTCTTAGGGTTGTTGTAAATCCCCCTTGGAACCCCAAATCTATGGGCAATAACTCATGAAAACAGCCATAATACGCGAAATCGACGAGTTTTTGGTTAAAACTCTCAAACATGTATCGGGTCTAACGAGCAATGCAAACCCAACTGGAAACTAACAACTATAGGTAATAGAGCATGAAAACAACCATAAAACTTAAAAACAACAAGTTTTTGGTCATGCCCTCAAACATGTATCGGGTCTAATGGTTGTTGTAAATCGCCTTGAAACCCTTGAACTATGGCAATAGCTCATGAAAACGGTCATAAAACACAAAAACGACGAATTTTTGCCCATCCCCCTAAACATGCATCGGTTCTAGCGGTCCATGCAAATCCTCATGGAGCACCAAAACAGTGTGCAATAACTCATGAAAACGGCCGTAAAACGTGAAAACGACGAGTTTTTGGTCATAACTCTCAAACATGTATCGGGTCTTAGGATCGTTGTAAATCCCCCTAGAGTGCCAAAACAGTGTCCAATAGCTCATGAGAACGGCCGTAAAACGTGAAAACGACGAGTTTTTGGTCATAACTCTCAAACATGTATCGAGTCTTAGGATCGTTGTAAATCCCCCAAAGTGCCAAAACAGTGTCCAATAGCTCACGAGAACGGCCGTAAAACATGAAAACGACGAGTTTTTGGTCATAACTCTCAAACATGTACGGGATTCTAGGATCATTGTAAATCCCATGAAGCTCCAAAACACTGGCAATAGGTCATGAAAATGGCCGTAAAACGTGAAAAACGAAGAGTTTTTGGTCATAACCCTCAAACCTATATCCGGTATAAGGGTTGTTCTAAATCCCCCTTGGAACCCCAAAACTATGGGCAATAACTCATGAAAACAGCCATAATACGCGAAATCGACGAGTTTTTGGTAAAACTCTCAAACATGTATCGGGTCTAACGAGCAATGCAAACCCAACTGAGGAAACTCACAACTATAGGTAATAGAGCATGAAAACAACCATAACACTTAAAAAGAACAAGTTTTGGTCATGCCCTCAAACATGTATCGGGTCTAATGGTTGTGTGTAAATCGCCTTGAAACCCTTGAACTATGGCAATAGCTCATGAAAACGGTCATAAAACACAAAAAAGACGAATTTTTTCCCATCCCCTTAAACATGCATCGGTTCTAACGGTACATGCAAATCCTCATGGAGCACCAAAACAGTGTGCAATAACTCATGAAAACGGCCGGCCGTAAAACGGGAAAACGACGAGTTTTGGTCATAACTCTCAAACATGTATCGGGTCTTAGGGTCGTTGTAAATCCCCTAGAGTGGAAAAATAGTGTCCAATAGCTCATGAGAGCGGTCGTAAAACATGAAAAACGACGAGTTTTTGGTCATAACTCTCAAACATGTACCGGATTCTAGGATCATTGTAAATCCCCATGAAGCGCAAAACGGTGTGCAATAGGTCATGAAAACGGCCGTAAAACGGGAAAAACGAAGAGTTTTGGTCATAACCCTCAAACCTGTATCGGGTCTTAGGGTTAGGTTGTTGTAAATCCCCCTTGGAACCCCAAATCTATGGGCAATAACTCATGAAAACAGCCATAATACGCGAAATCGACGAGTTTTTGGTTTTAAAACTCTCAAACATGTATCGGGTCTAACGAGCAATGCAAACCCAACTGGAAACTCACAACTATAGGTAATAGAGCATGAAAAAACCATAAAACTTAAAAACAACAAGTTTTGGTCATGCCCTCAAACATGTATCGGGTCTAATGGTTGTTGTAAATCGCCTTGAAACCCTTGAACTATGGCAATAGCTCATGAAAACGGTCATAAAACACAAAAAACGACGAATTTTTCCATCCCCTAAACATGCATCGGTTCTAGCGGTCCATGCAAATCCTCATGGAGCACCAAAACAGTGTGCAATAACTCATGAAAACGGCCGTAAAACGTGAAAACGACGAGTTTTTGGTCATAACTCTCAAACATGTATCGGGTCTTAGGATCGTGTAAATCCCCCTAGAGTGCCAAAACAGTGTCCAATAGCTCATGAAAACGGCCGTAAAACGTGAAAAACGACGAGTTTTTGGTCATAACTCTCAAACATGTATCGAGTCTTAGGATCGTTGTAAATCCCCCAAAGTGCCAAAACAGTGTCCAATAGTTCACGAGAACGGCCGTAAAACATGAAAAACGACGAGTTTTTGGTCATAACTCTCAAACATGTACGGGATTCTAGGATCATTGTAAATCCCCATGAAGCTCAAAAACACTGGCAATAGGTCATGAAAATGGCCGTAAAACGTGAAAAACGAAGAGTTTTTGGTCATAACCCTCAAACCTATTCCGGTATAAGGGTTGTTTAAATCCCCCTTGGAACCCCAAACTATGGGCAATAACTCATGAAAACAGCCATAATACGCGAAATCGACGAGTTTTTGGTTTTTAAAACTCTCAAACATGTATGGTGTCACGAGCAATGCAAACCCAACTGGAAACTCACAACTATAGGTAATAGAGCATGAAAACAACCATAACACTTAAAAAGAACAAGTTTTTGGTCATGCCCTCAAACATGTATGGGTCTAATGGTTGTTGTAAATCGCCTTGAAACCCTTGAACTATGGCAATAGCTCATGAAAACGGTCATAAAACACAAAAACGACGACGAATTTTTCCCATCCCTTAAACATGCATCGGTTCTAACGGTACATGCAAATCCTCATGGAGCACCAAAACAGTGTGCAATAACTCATGAAAACGGCCGTAAAACGGGGAAAACGACGAGTTTTTGGTCATAACTCTCAAACATGTATCGGGTCTTAGGGTCGTTGGAAATCCCCTAGAGTGGAAAAATAGTGTCCAATAGCTCATGAGAGCGGTCGTAAAACATGAAAACGACGAGTTTTTGGTCATAACTCTCAAACATGTACCGGATTCTAGGATCATTGTAAATCCCCATG
>CAJUXJ010002111.1:0-47514 GCA_910589775.1 Avena eriantha
CTCCGGAATCCCACTAGAACTTGCACGTGGACCTAGTATATGTGTCCAAGTGTGGTGGAAGGTCCATGGAGGCAATGTCTAGATCCCCGGTCTGACATTCTTCATCTGCGTGCGATAACACTTAGTAATTCCTGGACGTGTAGGGGTAACAGTCCCGCTGCGGGTAATACCGGGGGGCTAGCATGTGCTATAAGGTCCCAACTTTCTTTTCCATGTACATATGACCTAAAAAAAGCTAAACCTACAAAAAGCGCATTGTCTGAACCCTGTACTAAGAAGCTACGGGGTAGACCCACGGCCCCACCGACTAGGTTTCGCTGGAAAAGGACCGCCGGAGGTCCGGAATCCCACTGGAACTTGCACGTGGACCTAGTATATGTGTCCAAGTGTGGTGGAAGGTCCATGGATGTAATGTCTAGATCCCCGGTCTGACCTCTTCTTCACATGCGTGCGATAACACTTAGTAGATTCCTAGACGTGTAGGGGTAACAGTCCCGCTGCGGGTATACCGGGGGGCTAGCATGTGCTATAAGGTCCCAACCTTTGTTTTCCATGTAGATATGACCTAAACAAAGCTAAACCAACAAAAAGCGCGTTGTCTTAACCTCGTACTAAGAAAGCTATAGGGGTAGACCCGCGGGCCCCACCGACTAGGGTTTCGCTGGAAAAGGCCCGCCGGAGCTCCGGAATCCCACTAGAACTTGCACGTGGACCTAGTATATGTGTCCAAGTGTCGTGGAAGGTCCATGGATGTAATGCCTAGATCCCCGGTCTGACCTTCTTCACATGCGTGCGATAACACTTAGTAGATTCCTGGACGTGTAGGGGTAACAATCCCGCTGCGGGTATACCGGGGGGCTAGCATGTACTATAAGGTCCCAACCTTTGTTTTCCATGTAGATATGACCTAAACAAAGCTAAACCAACAAAAAAGCGTGTTGTCTGAACCTCGTACTAAGAAAGCTAAAGGGGTAGACCCGCGGGCGATTACACTTAGTAGATTCCTGGACGGGTAGGGGTAACAGTCCCGCTGCGGGTATACCGGGGGGCTAGCATGTGCTATAAGGTCCCAACCTTTGTTTTCCATCTAGATATGACCTAAACAAAGCTAAACCATAGAAAAAGCCCGTTGTTTAAACC
Source organism: Avena eriantha (assembly GCA_910589775.1). NCBI lineage: Eukaryota > Viridiplantae > Streptophyta > Magnoliopsida > Poales > Poaceae > Avena > Avena eriantha. Next base: position 1,141 of record CAJUXJ010002111.1, read on the forward strand.
TCATACTGAGAAAGCTACAGGGGTAGACCCGCAGGCCCCACCGACTAGGGTTTCGCTGGAAAAGGACCGCCGGAGCTCCAGAATCCCACTAGAAGTGGCACGTGGACCTAGTATATGTGTCCAAGTGTGGTGGAAGGTCCATGGATGTAATGTCTAGATCCCCGATCCGACCTTCTTTCAGATGCGTGCGATAACACTTAGTAGATTCCTGGACGTGTAGGGGTAAAAGTCCCGCTGCGGGTATACCGGGGGCTACCATGTGCTATAAGGTCCCAACCTTTGTTTACATGTAGATATGACCTAAACAAAGCTAAACCAACAAAAAAAAGCGCGTTGTCTGAACCTCATACTAAGAAAGCTACAGGGGTAGACCCGCGGGCCCCACCGACTAGGGCTTCGCTAGAAAAGGACCACCGTAGCTCCGGAATCCCACTGAAACTTGCACGTGGACCTAGTATATGTGTCCAAGTGTGGTGTAAGGTCCATGGATGTAATGTCTAGATCCTCGGTCTGACCTCTTCACATGCGTGCGATAACACTTAGTAGATTCCTGGACGTGTAGGGCTAAACAGTCCCGCTGCGGGTATACCGGGGGCTAGCATGTACTATAAGGTCCCAACCTTTGTTTTCCATGTAGATATGACCTAAACAAAGCTAAACCAACAAAAAAGCGCGTTGTCTGAACCTCGTACTAACAAAGCTACAGAGGTAGACCCGCGGGCCCCACCGACTATGGCTTCGCTGGAAAAGGACCACCGGAGCTCCGGAATCCCACTGGAACTTGCACGTGGAACTAGTATATGTGTCCAAGTGTGGTGTAAGGTCCATAGATGTAATGTCTAGATCCTCGGTCTGACCTTCTTTCACATCCGTGCGATAAAAACTTAGTAGATTCCTGGACGTGTAGGGGTAACAGTCCCGCTGCGGGTAGACCAGGGGGCTAGCATGTGCTATAAGGTCCCAACCTTTGTTTTCCATGTAGATATGACCTAAACAAAGCTAAACCAACAAAAAAGCGCGTTGTCTGAACCTCGTACTAAGAAAGCTACAGGGGTAGACCCGCGGGCACCACCGACTAGGGTTTCGCTAGAAAAGGACCGCTGGAGCTCCGGAATCCCACTAGAACTTGCACGTGGACCTAGTATATGTGTCCAAGTGTGGTGGAAGGTCCATGGAGGCAATGTCTAGATCCCCGGTCTGACATTCTTCACATGCGTGCGATAACACTTAGTAGATTCCTGGACGTGTAGGGGTAACAGTCCCGCTGCGGGTATACCGGGGGCTAGCATGTGCTATAAGGTCCCAACCTTTCTTTTCCATGTACATATGACCTAAAAAAGCTAAACCTACAAAAAAGCGCATTGTCTGAACCTCGTACTAAGAAAGCTACAGGGGTAGACCCACGGGCCCCACCGACTAGGGTTTCGCTGGAAAAGGACCGCCGGAGGTCCGGAATCCCACTGGAACTTGCACGTGGACCTAGTATATGTGTCCAAGTGTGGTGGAAGGTCCATGGATGTAATGTCTAGATCCCCGGTCTGACCTTCTTCACATGCGTGCGATAACACTTAGTAGATTCCTAGACGTGTAGGGGTAACAGTCCCGCTGCGGGTATACCGGGGGGCTAGCATGTGCTATAAGGTCCCAACCTTTGTTTTCCATGTAGATATGACCTAAACAAAGCTAAACCAACAAAAGCGCGTTGTCTTAACCTCGTACTAAGAAAGCTATAGGGGTAGACCCGCGGGCCCCACCGACTAGGGTTTCGCTGGAAAAGGCCCGCCGGAGCTCCGGAATCCCACTAGAACTTGCACGTGGACCTAGTATATGTGTCCAAGTGTCGTGGAAGGTCCATGGATGTAATGCCTAGATCCCCGGTCTGACCTTCTTCACATGCGTGCGATAACACTTAGTAGATTCCTGGACGTGTAGGGGTAACAATCCCGCTGCGGGTATACCGGGGGGGCTAGCATGTACTATAAGGTCCCAACCTTTGTTTTCCATGTAGATATGACCTAAACAAAGCTAAACCAACAAAAAAGCGTGTTGTCTGAACCTCGTACTAAGAAAGCTAAAGGGGTAGACCCGCGGGCGATTACACTTAGTAGATTCCTGGACGGGTAGGGGTAACAGTCCCGCTGCGGGTATACCGGGGGGCTAGCATGTGCTATAAGGTCCCAACCTTTGTTTTCCATCTAGATATGACCTAAACAAAGCTAAACCAATAGAAAAGCCCGTTGTTTAAACCTCATACTGAGAAAGCTACAGGGGTAGACCCGCAGGCCCCACCGACTAGGGTTTCGCTGGAAAAGGACCGCCGGAGCTCCAGAATCCCACTAGAAGTGGCACGTGGACCTAGTATATGTGTCCAAGTGTGGTGGAAGGTCCATGGATGTAATGTCTAGATCCCCGATCCGACCTTCTTCAGATGCGTGCGATAACACTTAGTAGATTCCTGGACGTGTAGGGGTAAAAGTCCCGCTGCGGGTATACCGGGGGCTACCATGTGCTATAAGGTCCCAACCTTTGTTTTACATGTAGATATGACCTAAACAAAGCTAAACCAACAAAAAAGCGCGTTGTCTGAACCTCATACTAAGAAAGCTACAGGGGTAGACCCGCGGGCCCCACCGACTAGGGCTTCGCTAGAAAAGGACCACCGTAGCTCCGGAATCCCACTGAAACTTGCACGTGGACCTAGTATATGTGTCCAAGTGTGGTGTAAGGTCCATGGATGTAATGTCTAGATCCTCGGTCTGACCTTCTTCACATGCGTGCGATAACACTTAGTAGATTCCTGGACGTGTAGGGCTAACAGTCCCGCTGCGGGTATACCGGGGGGCTAGCATGTACTATAAGGTCCCAACCTTTGTTTTCCATGTAGATATGACCTAAACAAAGCTAAACCAACAAAAAAGCGTGTTGTCTGAACCTCGTACTAAGAAAGCTAAAGGGGTAGACCCGCGGGCGATTACACTTAGTAGATTCCTGGACGAGTAGGGGTAACAGTCCCGCTATGGGTATACCGGGGGGCTAGCATGTGCTATAAGGTCCCAACCTTTGTTTTCCATGTATATATGACCTAAGTAAAGCTAAACCAACAAAAAGCGCGTTGTCTAAACCTCATACTGAGAAAGCTACAGGGGTAAACCCGCAGGCCCCACCGACTAGGGTTTCGTTGGAAAAGGACCGCCGGAGCTCCAGAATCCCACTGGAACTGGCACGTGGACCTAGTATATGTGTCCAAGTGTGGTGTAAGGTCGATGGATGTAATGTCTAGATCCCGGGGTCCGACCTTCTTCAGATGTGTGCGATAACACTTAGTAGATTCCTGGACGTGTAGGGGTAACAGTCCCGCTGCGGGTATACCGGGGGCTAGCATATGCTATAAGGACCCAACCTTTGTTTTACATGTAGATATGACCTAAACAAAGCTAAACCAACAAAAAAGCGCGTTGTCTGAACCTCGTACTAAGAAAGCTACAGGGGTAGACCCGCGGGCCCCACCGACTAGGGCTTCGCTGGAAAAGGACCACCGGAGCTCCGGAATCCCACTGGAACTTGCACGTGGACCTAGTATATGTGTCCAAGTGTGGTGTAAGGTCCATGGAAGTAATGTCTAGATCCTCGGTCTGACCTTCTTCACATCCGTGCGATAACACTTAGTAGATTCCTGGACGTGTAGGGGTAACAGTCCCGCTGCGGGTAGACCAGGGGGGCTAGCATGTGCTATAAGGTCCCAACCTTTGTTTTCCATGTACATATGACCTAAACAAAGCTAAACCAAAAAAAAAGCGCGTTGTCTGAACCTCGTACTAAGAAAGCTACAGGGGTAGACCCACGGGCCCCACCGACTAGGGTTTCGCTGGAAAAGGACCGCCGGAGCTCCGGAATCCCACTGGAACTTGCACGTGGACCTAGTATATGTGTCCAAGTGTGGTGGAAGGTCCATGGAGGCAATGTCTAGATCCCCGGTCTGACATTCTTCACATGCCTGCGATAACACTTAGTAGATTCCTGGACGTGTAGGGGTAACAGTCCCGCTGCGGGTATACCGGGGGGGCTAGCATGTGCTATAAGGTCCCAACCTTTCTTTTCCATGTATATATGACCTAAAAAGCTAAACCTACAAAAATGCGCGTTGTCTCAACCTCGTACTAAGAAAGCTACAGGGGTAGACCCACGGGCCCCACCGACTAGGGTTTCGCTGGAAAAGGACCGCCGGAGCTCCGGAATCCCACTGGAACTTGCACGTGGACCTAGTATATGTGTCCAAGTGTGGTGGAAGGTCCATGGATGTAATGTCTAGATCCCTGGTCTGACCTTCTTCACATGCGTGCGATAACACTTAGTAGATTCCTGGACGTGTAGGGGTAACAGTCCCGCTGCGGGTATACCGGGGGGCTAGCATGTGCTATAAGGTCCCAACCTTTGTTTTCCATGAAGATATGACCTAAACAAAGCTAAACCAAAAAAGGCGCGTTGTCTGAACCTCATACTAAGAAAGCTAGAGGGGTAGACCCGCAGGCCCCACTGACTAGGGTTTCGCTGGAAAAGGACCGCCGGAGCTCCGAAATCCCATTGGAACTTACACGTGGACCTAGTATATGTGTCCAATTGTGGTGGAAGGTCCATAGATGTAATGTCTAGATCCCCGGTCTGACCTTCTTCACATGCCTGCGATAACACTTAGTAGATTCCTGGACGTGTAGGGGTAACAGTCCCGCTGCGGGTATACCGGGGGGCTAGCATGTGCTATAAGGTCCCAACCTTTCTTTTCCATGTAGATATGACCTAAACAAAGCTAAACCAACAAAAAAGCGCGTTGTATGAACCTCGTACTAAGAAAGCTACAGGGATAGACCCGCGGGCCCCACCGACTAGGGTTTCGCTGGAAAAGGCCCGCCGGAGCTCTGGTATCCCACTGGAACTTGCACGTGGACCTACTATATGTGTCCAAGTGTCGTGGAAGGTCCATGGATGTAATGTCTATATCCCTAGTCTGACCTTCTTCACATGCGTGCGATAACACTTAGTAGATTCCTGGACGTGTAGGGGTAACAATCCCGCTGCGGGTATACAGGGGGGCTAGCATGTACTATAAGGTCCCAACCTTTGTTTTCCATGTAGATATGACCTAAACAAAGCTAAACCAACAAAAAAGCGTGTTGTCTGAACCTCGTACTAAGAAAGCTAAAGGGGTAGACCCGCGGGCGATTACACTTAGTAGATTCCTGGACGAGTAGGGGTAACAGTCCCGCTGCGGGTATACCGGGGGGCTAGTATGTTCTATAAGGTCCCAACCTTTGTTTCCATGAAGATATGACCTAAACAAAGCTAAACCAAAAAAGGCGCGTTGTCTGAACCTCGTACTAAGAAAGCTATAGGGGTAGACCCGCAGGCCCCACTGATTAGGGTTTCGCTGGAAAAGGACCGCCGGAGCTCCGGAATCCCATTGGAACTTACACGTGGACCTAGTATATGTGTCCAAGTGTGGTGGAAGGTCCATAGATGTAATGTCTAGATCCCCGGTCTGACCTTCTTCACATGCCTGCGATAACACTTAGTAGATTCCTGGACGTGTAGGGGTAACAATCCCGCTGCGGGTATACCGGGGGGCTAGCATGTGCTATAAGGTCCCAACCTTTGTTTTCCATGTAGATATGACCTAAACAAAGCTAAACCAACAAAAAAGCGCGTTGTATGAACCTCGTACTAAGAAAGCTACAGGGATAGACCCACGGGCCCCACCGACTAGGGTTTCGCTGGAAAAGGCCCGCCGGAGCTCTGGTATCCCACTAGAACTTGCACGTGGACCTAGTATATGTGTCCAAGTGTCGTGGAAGGTACATGGATGTAATGTCTAGATCCCTGGTCTCACCTTCTTCACATGCGTGCGATAACACTTAGTAGATTCCTGGACGTGTAGGGGTAACAATCCCGCTGCGGGTATACAGGGGGGCTAGCATGTACTATAAGGTCCCAACCTTTGTTTTCCATGTAGATATGACCTAAACAAAGCTAAACCAACAAAAAAGCGTGTTGTCTGAACCTCGTACTAAGAAAGCTAAAGGGGTAGACCCGCGGGCGATTACACTTAGTAGATTCCTGGACGAGTAGGGGTAACAGTCCCGCTGCGGGTATACCGGGGGGCTAGCATGTGCTATAAGGTACCAACCTTTGTTTTCCATGTAGATATGACCTAAACAAAGCTAAACCAACAAAAAAGCGCGTTGTTTAAACCTCATACTGAGAAAGCTACAGGGGTAGACCCGCAGGCCCCACCGACTAGGGTTTCGCTGGAAAAGGACCGCCGGAGCTCCAGAATCCCACTAGAAGTGGCACGTGGACCTAGTATATGTGTCCAAGTGTGGTGGAACGTCCATGGATGTAATGTCTAGATCCCCGGTCCGACCTTCTTCAGATGCGTGCGATAACACTTAGTAGATTCCTGGACGTGTAGGGGTAAGAGTCCCGCTGCGGGTATACCGGGGGCTAGCATGTGCTATAAGGTCCCAACCTTTGTTTTACATGTACATATGACCTAAACAAAGCTAAACCAACAAAAAAGCGCGTTGTCTGAACCTCGTACTAAGAAAGCTACAGGGGTAGACCCGCGGGCCCCACCGACTAGGGCTTCGCTAGAAAAGGACCATCGTAGCTCCGAAATCCCACTGGAACTTGCACGTGGACCTAGTATATGTGTCCAAGTGTGGTGTAAGGTCCATGGATGTAATGTCTAGATCCTCGGTCTGACCTTCTTCACATGCGTGCGATAACACTTAGTAGATTCCTAGACGTGTAGGGGTAACAGTCCCGCTGCGGGTAGACCAGGGGGCTAGCATGTGCTATAAGGTCCCAACCTTTGTTTTCCATGTAGATATGACCTAAACAAAGCTAAACCAACAAAAAAGCGCGTTGTCTGAACCTCGTACTAAGAAAGCTACAGGGGTAGACCCGCGGGCCCCACCGACTAGGGTTTCGCTGGAAAAGGACCGCCGGAGCTCCAGAATCCCACTGGAACTTGCACGTGGACCTAGTATATGTGTCCAAGTGTGGTGGAAGGTCCATGGAGGCAATGTCTAGATCCCCGGTCTGACCTTCTTCACATGCGTGCGATAACACTTAGTAGATTCCTGGACGTGTAGGGGTAAAAGTCCCGCTGCGGGTATATCGGGGGGCTAGCATGTGCTATAAGGTCCCAACCTTTCTTTTCCATGTAGATATGACCTAAACAAAGCTAAACCAACAAAAAAGCGCGTTGTCTGAACCTCGTACTAAGAAAGCTACAGGGGTAGACCCACGGGCCCCACCGGCTAGGGTTTCGCTCGAAAAGGACCGCCGGAGCTCCGGAATCCCACTGGAACTGGCACGTGCACCTAGTATATGTGTCCAAGTGTGGTGGAAGGTCCATGGATGTAATGTCTAGATCCTCGGTCTGACCTTCTTCACATGCGTGCGATAACACTTAGTAGATTCCTAGACGTGTAGGGGTAACAGTCCCGCTGCGGGTAGACCAGGGGGCTAGCATGTGCTATAAGGTCCCAACCTTTGTTTTCCATGTAGATATGACCTAAACAAAGCTAAACCAACAAAAAATTGCGTTGTCTGAACCTCGTACTAAGAAAGCTACAGGGGTAGACCCGCGGGCCCCACCGACTAGGGTTTCGCTGGAAAAGGACCGCCGGAGCTCCGGAATCCCAATAGAACTTGCACGTGGACCTAGTATATGTGTCCAAGTCTGGTGGAAGGTCCATGGAGGCAATGTCTAGATCCCCGGTCTGACCTTCTTCACATGCGTGCGATAACAATTTGTAGATTCCTGAACGTGTAGGGGTAACAGTCCCGCTGCGGGTATACCGGGGGGGCTAGCATGTGCTATAAGGTCCCAACCTTTGTTTTCCATGTAGATATGACCTAAACAAAGCAAAACCAACAAAAAAGCGCGTTGTCTGAACCTCGTACTAAGAAAGCTACAGGGGTAGACCCACGGGCCCCACCGACTAGGGTTTCGCTGGAAAAGGACCGCCGGAGCTCCGGAATCCCACTGGAACTTGCACGTGGACCTAGTATATGTGTCCAAGTGTGGTGGAAGGTCCATGGATGTATTGTCTAGATCCCCGGTCTGACCTTCTTCACATGCGTGCGATAACACTTAGTAGATTCCTGGACGTGTAGGGGTAATAGTCCCGCTGCGGGTATACCAGGGGGCTAGCATGTGCTATAAGGTCCCAACCTTTGTTTTCCATGAAGATATGACCTAAACAAAGCTAAACCAAAAAAAGCGCGTTGTCTGAACCTCGTACTAAGAAAGCTATAGGGGTAGACCCGCAGGCCCCACCGACTAGGGTTTCGCTGGAAAAGGACCGCCGGAGCTCCGGAATCCCACTTGAACTTGCACGTGGACCTAGTATATGTGTCCAAGTGTGGTGGAAGGTCCATGGATGCAATGTCGAGATCCCCGGTCTGACCTTCTTCCCATGCGTGCGATAACACTTAGTAGATTCCTGGACGTGTAGGGGTAACAGTCCCGCTGCGGGTATACCGGGGGCTAGCATGTGCTATAAGGTCCCAACCTTTGTTTTCCATGTAGATATGACCTAAACAAAGCTAAACCAACAAAAAAGCGCGTTGTCTGAACCTCGTACTAAGAAAGCTACAGGGGTAGACCCGCGGGCCCCACCGACTAGGGTTTCGCTGGAAAAGGACCGCCGGAGCTCCGGAATCCCACTGGAACTTGCACGTGGACCAGTATATGTGTCCAAGTCTGGTGGAAGGTCCATGGAGGCAATGTCTAGATCCCCGGTCTGACCTTCTTCACATGCGTGCGATAACAATTTGTAGATTCCTGAACGTGTAGGGGTAACAGTCCCGCTGCGGGTATACCGGGGGGGCTAGCATGTGCTATAAGGTCCCAACCTTTGTTTTCCATGTAGATATGACCTAAACAAAGCAAAACCAACAAAAAAGCGCGTTGTCTGAACCTCGTACTAAGAAAGCTACAGGGGTAGACCCACGGGCCCCACCGACTAGGGTTTCGCTGGAAAAGGACCGCCGGAGCTCCGGAATCCCACTAGAACTTGCACGTGGACCTAGTATATGTGTCCAAGTGTGGTGGAAGGTCCATGGATGTAATGTCTAGATCCCCGGTCTGACCTTCTTCACATGCGTGCGATAACACTTAGTAGATTCCTGGACGTGTAGGGGTAATAGTCCCGCTGCGGGTATACCAGGGGGCTAGCATGTGCTATAAGGTCCCAACCTTTGTTTTCCATGAAGATATGACCTAAACAAAGCTAAACCAAAAAAAGCGCGTTGTCTGAACCTCGTACTAAGAAAGCTATAGGGGTAGACCCGCAGGCCCCACCGACTAGGGTTTCGCTGGAAAAGGACCGCCGGAGCTCCGGAATCCCACTGGAACTTGCACGTGGACCTAGTATATGTGTCCAAGTGTGGTGGAAGGTCCATGGATGCAAATGTCGAGATCCCCGGTCTGACCTTCTTCACATGCGTGCGATAACACTTAGTAGATTCCTGGACGTGTAGGGGTAACAGTCCCGCTGCGGGTATACCGGGGGCTAGCATGTGCTATAAGGTCCCAACCTTTGTTTTCCATGTAGATATGACCTAAAAAAAGCTAAACCAACAAAAAGTGCGTTGTCTGAACCTCGTACTAAGAAAGCTACAGGGGTAGACCCACGGGCCCCACCGACTAGGGTTTCGCTGGAAAAGGACCGCCGGAGCTCCGGAATCCCAATGGAACTTGCACGTGGACCTAGTATATGTGTCCAAGTGTGGTGGAAGGTCCATGGATGCAATGTCTAGATCGCCGGTCTGACCTTCTTGACATGCGTGCGATAACACTTAGTAGATTCCTGGACGTGTAGGGGTAACAGTCCCGCCGCGGGTATACCGGGGGGGCTAGCATGTGCTATAAGGTCCCAACCTTTGTTTTCCATGTAGATATGACCTAAACAAAGCAAAACCAACAAAAAAGCGCGTTGTCTGAACCTCGTACTAAGAAAGCTACAGGGGTAGACCCACGGGCCCCACCGACTAGGGTTTCGCTGGAAAAGGACCGCCGGAGCTCCGGAATCCCACTAGAACTTGCACGTGGACCTAGTATATGTGTCCAAGTGTGGTGGAAGGTCCATGGATGTAATGTCTAGATCCCCGGTCTGACCTTCTTCACATGCGTGCGATAACACTTAGTAGATTCCTGGACGTGTAGGGGTAATAGTCCCGCTGCGGGTATACCAGGGGGCTAGCATGTGCTATAAGGTCCCAACCTTTGTTTTCCATGAAGATATGACCTAAACAAAGCTAAACCAAAAAAAGCGCGTTGTCCGAACCTCGTACTAAGAAAGCTATAGGGGTAGACCCGCAGGCCCCACCGACTAGGGTTTCGCTGGAAAAGGACCGCCGGAGCTCCGGAATCCCACTGGAACTTGCACGTGGACCTAGTATATGTGTCCAAGTGTGGTGGAAGGTCCATGGATGCAATGTCGAGATCCCCGGTCTGACCTTCTTCACATGCGTGCGATAACACTTAGTAGATTCCTGGACGTGTAGGGGTAACAGTCCCGCTGCGGGTATACCGGGGGCTAGCATGTGCTATAAGGTCCCAACCTTTGTTTTCCATGTAGATATGACCTAAAAAAAGCTAAACCCACAAAAAAGTGCGTTGTCTGAACCTCGTACTAAGAAAGCTACAGGGGTAGACCCACGGGCCCCACCGACTAGGGTTTCGCTGGAAAAGGACCGCCGGAGCTCCGGAATCCCAATGGAACTTGTACGTGGACCTAGTATATGTGTCCAAGTGTGGTGGAAGGTCCATGGATGCAATGTCTAGATCCCCGGTCTGACCTTCTTGACATGCGTGCGATAACACTTAGTAGATTCCTGGACGTGTAGGGGTAACAGTCCCGCTGCGGGTATACCGGGGGCTAGCATGTGCTATAAGGTCCCAACATTTGTTTTCCATGTAGATATGACCTAAAAAAAGCTAAACCAACAAAAAAGTGCGTTGTCTGAACCTCGTACTAAGAAAGCTACAGGGGTAGACCCACGGGCCCCACCGACTAGGGTTTCGCTGGAAAAGGCCGCCGGAGCTCCGGAATCCCACTGGAACTTGCACATGGACCTAGTATATGTGTCCAAGTGTGGTGGAAGGTCCATGGATGCAATGTCTAGATCCCCGGTCTGACCTTCTTCACATGCGTGCGATAAAACTTAGTAGATTCTAGACGTGTAGGGGTAACAGTCCCGCTGCGGGTATACCGGGGGGATAGCATGTGCTATAAGGTCCCAACCTTTGTTTTCCATGTATATATGACCTAAACAAAGCTAAACAAACAAAAAAGCGCGTTGTCTGAACCTCTTACTAAGAAAGCAATAGGGGTAGACCCGCGGGCCCCACCGGCTAGGGTTTCGTTGGAAAAGGACCGCCGAAGCTCCGGAATCCCACTAGAACTTGCACGTGGACCTAGTATATGTGTCCAAGTGTGGTGGAAGGTCCATGGATGCAATGTCTGGATCCTCGGTCTGACCTTCTTCACATGCGTGCGATAACACTAAGTAGATTCCTGGACGTGTAGGGGTAACAGTCCCGCTGCGGGTATACCGGGGGGCTAGCATGTGCTATAAGGTCCTAACCTTTGTTTTCCATGTAGATATGACCTAAACAAAGCTAAACAAACAAAAAAGCGCGTTGTCTGAACCTCTTACTAAGAAAGCTACAGGGGTAGACCCACGGGCCCCACCGGCTAGGGTTTCGTTGGAAAAGGACCGCCGAAGCTCTGGAATCCCACTAGAACTTGCACGTGGACCTAGTATATGTGTCCAAGTCTGGTGGAAGCTCCATGGAGGCAATGTCTGGATCCCCGGTCTGACCTTCTTCACATGCGTGCGATAACAATTTGTAGATTCCTGGACGTGTAGGGGTAACAGTCCCGCTGCGGGTATACCGGGGGGGCTAGCATGTGCTATAAGGTCCCAACCTTTGTTTTCCATGTAGATATGACCTAAACAAAGCAAAACCAACAAAAAAGCGCGTTGTCTGAACCTCGTACTAAGAAAGCTACAGGGGTAGACCCACGGGCCCTACCGACTAGGGTTTCGCTGGAAAAGGACCGCCGGAGCTCCGGAATCCCACTAGAACTTGCACGTGGACCTAGTATATGTGTCCAAGTGTGGTGGAAGGTCCATGGATGTAATGTCTAGATCCCCGGTCTGACCTTCTTCACATGCGTGCGATAACACTTAGTAGATTCCTGGACGTGTAGGGGTAATAGTCCCGCTGCGGGTATACCAGGGGGCTAGCATGTGCTATAAGGTCCCAACCTTTGTTTTCCATGAAGATATGACCTAAACAAAGCTAAACCAAAAAAAGCGCGTTGTCTGAACCTCGTACTAAGAAAGCTATAGGGGTAGACCCGCAGGCCCCACCGACTAGGGTTTCGCTGGAAAAGGACCGCCGGAGCTCCGGAATCCCACTGGAACTTGCACGTGGAACTAGTATATGTGTCCAAGTGTGGTGGAAGGTCCATGGATGCAATGTCGAGATCCCCGGTCTGACCTTCTTCACATGCGTGCGATAACACTTAGTAGATTCCTGGACGTGTAGGGGTAACAGTCCCGCTGCGGGTATACCGGGGGCTAGCATGTGCTATAAGGTCCCAACCTTTGTTTTCCATGTAGATATGACCTAAAAAAAGCTAAACCAACAAAAAAGTGCGTTGTCTGAACCTCGTACTAAGAAAGCTACAGGGGTAGACCCACGGGCCCCACCGACTAGGGTTTCGCTGGAAAAGGACCGCCGGAGCTCCGGAATCCCAATGGAACTTGCACGTGGACCTAGTATATGTGTCCAAGTGTGGTGGAAGGTCCATGGATGCAATGTCTAGATCCCCGGTCTGACCTTCTTGACATGCGTGCGATAACACTTAGTAGATTCCTGGACGTGTAGGGGTAACAGTCCCGCTGCGGGTATACCGGGGGCTAGCATGTGCTATAAGGTCCCAACCTTTGTTTTCCATGTAGATATGACCTAAAAAAAGCTAAACCAACAAAAAAGTGCGTTGTCTGAACCTCGTACTAAGAAAGCTACAGGGGTAGACCCACGGGCCCCACCGACTAGGGTTTCGCTGGAAAAGGCCGCCGGAGCTCCGGAATCCCACTGGAACTTTCACGTGGACCTAGTATATGTGTCCAAGTGTGGTGGAAGGTCCATGGATGCAATGTCTAGATCCCCGGTCTGACCTTCTTCACATGCGTGCGATAAAACTTAGTAGATTCTAGACTTGTAGGGGTAACAGTCCCGCTGCGGGTATACCGGGGGGATAGCATGTGCTATAAGGTCCCAACCTTTGTTTTCCATGTATATATGACCTAAACAAAGCTAAACAAACAAAAAAGCGCGTTGTCTGAACCTCTTACTAAGAAAGCTATAGGGGTAGACCCGCGGGCCCCACCGGCTAGGGTTTCGTTGGAAAAGGACCGCCGAAGCTCCGGAATCCCACTAGAACTTGCACGTGGACCTAGTATATGTGTCCAAGTGTGGTGGAAGGTCCATGGATGCAATGTCTGGATCCCCGGTCTGACCTTCTTCACATGCGTGCGATAACACTTAGTAGATTCCTGGACGTGTAGGGGTAACAGTCCCGCTGCGGGTATACCGGGGGGCTAGCATGTGCTATAAGGTCCTAACCTTTGTTTTCCATGTAGATATGACCTAAACAAAGCTAAACAAACAAAAAAGCGCGTTGTCTGAACCTCTTACTAAGAAAGCTACAGGGGTAGACCCACGGGCCCCACCGGCTAGGGTTTCGTTGGAAAAGGACCGCCGAAGCTCTGGAATCCCACTAGAACTTGCACGTGGACCTAGTATATGTGTCCAAGTGTGGTGGAAGGTCCATGGATGCAATGTCTGGATCCCCGGTCTGACCTTCTTCACATGCGTGCGATAACACTTAGTAGATTCCTGGACGTGTAGGGGTAACAGTCCCGCTGCGGGTATACCGGGGGGCTAGCATGTGCTATAAGGTCCTAACCTTTGTTTTCCATGTAGATATGACGTAAAAAAGCTAAACCAACAAAAAGCGCGTTGTCTGAACCTCGTACTAAGAAAGCTACAGGGGTAGACCCGTGGGCCCTACCGACTAGGGTTTCGCTGGAAAAGGACCGCCGGAGCTCCGGAATCCCACTGGAACTTGCACGTGGACCTAGTATATGTGTCCAAGTGTGGTGGAAGGTCCATGGACGCAATGTCTAGATCCCCGGTCTGACCTTCTTCACATGCGTGCGATAACACTTAGTAGATTCCTGGACGTGTAGGGGTAACAGTCCCGCCGCGGGTATACCGGGGGGCTAGCATGTGCTATAAGGTCCCAACCTTTGTTTTCCATGTAGATATGACCTAAACAAAGCTAAACCAACAAAAAAACGCGTTGTCTGAACCTCCTACTAAGAAAGCTACAGGGATAGACCCGCAGGCCCCACCGACTAGGGTTTCGCTGGAAAAGGACCGCCGATGCTCCGGAATCCCACTGGAACTTGCACGTGGAACTAGTATATGTGTCCAAGTGTGGTGGAATGTCCATGGATGTAATGTCTAGATCCCCGGTCTGACCTTCTTCACATGCGTGCGATAACACTTAGTAGATTCCTGGACGTGTAAGGGTAACAGTCCCGCTGCGAGTATACCGGAGGGCTAGCATGTGCTATAAGGTCCCAACCTTTGTTTTCCATGTAGGTATGACCTAAACAAAGCTAAACCAAAAAAAGCGCGTTGTCTGAACCTCGTACTAAGAAAGCTACAGGGGTAGACCCGCGGGCGATAACACTTAGTAGATTCCTGGACGTGTAGGGGTAACAGTCCTGATGCGGGTATACCGGGGGGCTAGCATGTGCTATAAGGTCCCAACCTTTGTTTTCCATGTAGATATGACCTAAATAAAGCTAAACCAACAAAAAAGCGCGTTGTCTGAACCTCGTACTAAGAAAGCTACAGGGGTAGACCCGCGGGCGATAACACTTAGTAGATTCCTGGACGTGTAGGGGTAACAGTCCCGCTGCGGGTATACCGTGGGGCTAGCATGTGCTATAAGGTCCCAACCTTTGTTTTCTATGTAGATATGACCTAAATAAAGCTAAACCAACAAAAAAGCGCGTTGTCTGAACCTCGTACTAAGAAAGCTACAGGGGTAGACCCGCGGGCCCCACCGACTAGGGTTTCGCTGGAAAAGGACCGCCGGAGCTCCGGAATCCTAGTGGAACTTGCACGTGGACCTAGTATATGTGTCCAAGTATGGTGGAAGGTCCATGGATGCAATGTCTAGATCCCCGGTCTAACCTTCTTTACAGTTTGAGTTTGTTTCGAAGTGTTATCGCATGCGCGCGAAATGTCTTTCACCCCACTTGTTCAGGTATTTTAGGGCAACACACAAATTTTCGTGGGATTCCTGGAATTACGTCAATGGAGACTGCTATTGGGACAGTACAAATGACTACAGTCGGAGTAATACATAAATTAGTACCAAATATAAGGCTAAAACAAAATGAAGGAAAATAGGGAGGCTGTGCCGACGGCTTAGCCGTCGGCGTAGCGCCCCTCTAAGACCTACGCCGACGGCCTGGCCGTCGGCACAGACTGACTATCTAACGCCGTTCCCGCCGCCGTGTCCGAACTGGGGCTACACCGAGGGCTGGGAGTACGCCGAGGGCCACCGTCGGCACAGCCGGGCCTGCTACGCCGACATCTCCTCTACGCCGAGGGTTTCTTCGCCTACGCCGACGGCCGGGGTGGGCAGCTCGCCGAGGCAGGCCTCTACGCCGATGGCCCCGACAAATGGCCGTCGGCGTAGTCCTCTGGCCGTCGGCGTCTCTGATTTCTCCTGTAGTGTGACCCCAGGTATATTCTCGTGACCCTATGGACGAGACCTCGACCGACCAGTTGTGGAGAAAAAACCCGTCGACCCATGGATCCCCCGCATACTTCGGTCCGATACCGTGATCTATGTTATCCAGGGGATCTTGCTGGAGGGTTCGATGGTACTGTAGGAATTATGTGGCACCTATATGGCACCCGGGTCTGAGGCAGCAGGAGCTGCAAGAATGTGTAGGACCTTGGGGGCTGATGCAGCCCCTAGGTCTGAGGAGACAGGATTCGCAGGAATTCGAAGGGCTCCGTGAGGCCTATCGCAAGAAGGAGTAAAAACCACAAAGACATCACGCAAGACAATATCAAAAAGACTCTTACAAAAAGTACACTGCTGAATGGTTGGTTTTTACAAGAGTCCTACAAGCCTAGCCGGAGAACTACAGAAGCTACTACCGTGTCGTCAGCCAAATGCCACTATCGTCTCCACCATCAGGGCCACTATGGCTTCTGCTTATAGTTGGAACTCCTTAGGGACGGGCTAGATATCCCCAGCAAGGTCAAGCTGGAGGTGGCGATGGTACACTTGGGAGATCAACAACCGAGAAGGGATTCCACAATATCCCTCCCTTCCCCGGTGACAACCTCACTGATCCTTCACCACCACCCCGCCAGCTGCCTTGCCAAGTCGCCCGAGAAGCAAATCAGGTCACTGACATCGTCTTCTTGAGGGAGGCCCAGAGGCTCCATGCGGACGGAGTGCAAAGCCTCTCCGACCTACATGACAGTGGCCTCAAGGCTTCCCAGGTTTTGATGACGAAGTCACTGAAGATTCATCAGCTCGTGCGCGCTCTGTCCAAAAGCCAGATCCAGATGCTCCGCTTTCTCGGTCGAGCTACATAGGAGTAGTTCGCGGGCCCGAAGTTCCTGTTGGGTGTTAGCGAGTTGAGCCTATAGCGCGGCCTCGCATTAGGCCGAATAAGCATCACGAGTAGCCGCTGTGAAGGCCAACTCCTCCGCTCTCCGGCTAGCCTCGGTCAGATCGATCATCGGTCAATGGGCATATTCCAACTCTTGGTGCAGGGACAACAGTGTCTGGTCATGGCGCCACATAGCATGGAGGTGTGTCTTCTCAAGACCCTCCATGACCTGAGCGTTGTCCCTCTCCAAGGCTTGGGTGAGATTCACCGATTGTTCAGCGCGGCAATCCTCCATTTCCCCTAGAAGCTGGCCCTAGCCCCAACTCCACTCCAAAATCAATAGAAGAGAGGCACGGAGCCTAGCTTCAGTGGGCTAGGCGCTGCCCTTGTGGAGCTCCAGGGAAGGGTTAGTGCCGAGAATGCCTTGCCCCGATCCTAGCTAGGCGTCCGCTTCGGCAAAGCGCTTGTAGAGATCCTCTAAACTAGACACCTCTTTCTTCCTACGGACCACCTCCCACTCTCGCTCCTCCAAGGGGAGGGCCCAGGAATAGAGGTGGGCTTCAGGCTCAAGAGGATCAGGAGGTGGTCCTGGCAAGGGGCTCTGGGGCAGGGACCCGGGGTCTCTCTCTAGTGATCTGGCTATATGAGGTGAGTTTGCCGAGGGAGGCGCTGTGTTCCCCAACATCGCTCCACTAGTACATGCACTAAGATGTGTCCTCAAGAAATCTGCGTATGAAGGCAGAGCAAAGATCATGAGCTTACCTGGAGAGCGCACTTTCCCGGCGTTGCACCGCCCAACAAGCTTGCCTCTACACTCGAGCCAGACAATGCTACAGGGAGATTCATCGGTGGAGGTGGCGCATCACTGCATGACAAGGATAAAGCATGAAGGGATGTGTTGAGGTGGGCTTGGGTGATTTCAGGAGATTATTTTGCTGACCTCACGAAGCTTCCCGACCAAGTTGAAAGGGCATTTCCTATGCTAAGTGGTTTTGATGTTTGTTGACAACACATGTGTCGGACTAATCGTTTGCTAAGTGTGTCTCAGGTTTTACGAAGGAAAAGGCATTCGGCTCCCCTCTAAAAAATTCTCAGCAAGATATAATTTTTCTAGGGATTTTGCTTGAGTCATAGGAACACCATAATATCAAGAGGGGGTACACTTTGGAAAGTTTGGGTGGAATCAACGCTGTTTTGCAAAACCTCAAGCTTTCCCTCTGGTTGAGATCTCAGGTGGTGTCTGCCCTTGTGGCTATGGCCTTTGCTTATGTGCGGTCCGGTAGTACCGGATCTGCCAACCGGTACTACCTCTCAGCACCGGTAGTACCGCTTGGTAGTACCGCGGAAGTCTGAACCATTGTGGCGAGCTGCGTCTCCCCTCTGCTCTCCCCGATACCACTAAGCGGCACCACTGCCCCCCCGTCCGGCAGTACCGCTTTGGTGCCTGGTACTACCGGTTGGTGGTAGCACCGCATCCTCGAGCCACTACTACCGTGGGGGAATAAGCCACGCCACAACGCTAGCGCCAGGCCGAAACCTGGTCCGATACCTGACCGGTAGTACCGCCCTCATCCGGTACTACTGCTCTTGGGACCGGTACTACCAGTTGGCGCCTAGCTGCAACAGGTAGATTCCTCTTGAGGGTATAAATAGAGCCTTCTTCTCCAATGAGAAGTTTGACTCTTTTATCTCTCTCCTCCATTGTTCTTGAGCTTCATTTCTACTAGATATCCCCCCATAGCCCTCCAATCTCCTTGATACTTTGGGGTTTGGTGGAGGAGGTCTAGATCTAGGTTTTCACCAAAGCAAAGTTGATTCCCCCTTGTTTTCCTTTGTGGATCTTGCTACTCTTGGGTTCTTTGAACCATAGACGGAAGGGGTCGGTCTCGGAGCTCGGGCATTTTTTGTAAAGCTTCAGGATTGTGTTGGGAGACTAGAGGTCTACTCAACAAGTTTGTAAAGGTTTCGGTTGCCACCTTCAAGGTCATCGCATAGTGGAACGGGTGCTTGCCGTCAGGAGGGTGCTTAGGAGAATAGGGTGAGTGGTCTTAGTACCACCCACCTCTCCAACGAAGACATACTTCCCCTCAAAAGGAAGGAACTTCGGGAAAACATCTCCATGTCTACTCTCGGTTACTTCTATCCTTTACCCTTTACTTATTGTTGTTTACTTGCTTGCTTGTCTTTTAAGTTCTTCACCTAGTGCACATCTAGAGAATTTACCTTGTGTTTATCCTTAATTTGAAAATGAGTTAAAATTTGAGTAGCACCTATTCACCCCCCTCTAGTCGCTTATACCGATCTTTCAATTGTTATCAGAGCGAGGTGCTCTTTTTGGCTTAACCGCCTAAGAGAAGTATGAGTGACTCTAGGGGGAATGAAACCACCTCCAAAGTAACACCCCTCTCTTAGAGTGAGCTATCCGCATCCATGGATACGCTTTGTCAAGAAATTAAAGACTTGCTTGAATTATATCTTGGTAAAAAGGAAGTTGTAGTTGCCGATGCCATTGATAATGCATCAAGTGGCTCAAAACCGGTGGAAGATCCTCACAAGGAACTCCCCACGGCGATGATGGCAATAAGGCTAAAGGCAACCCCATGGGAAACATGCCACCACCAGCTAGTTACAATAATGCCCCTCTTCCAATGCCACATATAAATCATCGTGGTCTACCACCTAAGCTTGATGTATATAATTTTTCCAATTGGCAATATCTCATGCGCTCTCATTTCAAAAGTTCTAGTGTTCATATTTGGAAGGTTGTGGAGTTTGGCTTCTATCCATGTGACCCCTACAACATGACTCCCACCGAGGAAATCAACAATCAACTCAATGCCACCGCAATGGCCATCCTCCAAGATGCATTGACTCATGATCAAATGACTCACATTCGATCTTATGACACAGCCAAGGAAGCTTGGAATGCTCTCCAACGTGTCTATCTTGGCAATGAAAGCATTCAAAACTCCAAGTTTGAAGAAATGCACCATGAAGCCGATGCTTTTGTTGGGAAGGAGGATGAGACTCCCGAAGATCTCTATCGAAGGGTCATACCTCATTCAATTAGGACGATTGACCATGGTAGTAGGGATGTGGATGACAAGTGGATCAAGCGCAAGTTCATGCAAGACATCTTGCCCTTCCACCGAGAGTTGGCCAACAACATTCGCTCAAGACCGGACTTCTATGCCATGTCCACCCATGAAGTGTTGAATGAGTTTGTGGCTCTTGGAATCATGAACAAGACCGCCGATGATGCTCTTTCTCGTGCTCGGAGAATGGACTCTCCTACTCTTGCTTTGAAGGCCAAGGCTCATGTCTATGAAGAAGATGTTGACTCATTGGGGAACATTGAAGGTGATGATGAAGACATCAAGTGTGCTCTCCATGAGCAATTGGCTCTAGTCCCTAGAAGGTTTTGGAAGAACCAAGGGAAGGGAAATTTGTCAAAGGCTACCACAACTACCTCAAGACCCAAGTTGAGGTCATGTTACAATTGTGGAGAAAACAACCATTTCATCACCGAGTGCCCATATGAGAAGAGAGAAGACCATGGTGGAAGACTTATATTGAAATCTAAGTTCAAGCCAACTCCCAATAAGAACTTCGTCAAGAAAGTCCAAAACAAGAACTTTGGAAACAAGAACTTCCCCAACAAGAAGGAGCCGCAAAAATATGTGTTGGTGGCCCGTGAAGAATATGAAGAGAATGATGACAATGATAGCGATGATGGAGAGATTGTTGGTGTGGCCGCTATTGCTACAACTGCCACCACCTCCGCTACTACCACCTCAACGTCTTCACCTACGTCCCTCTTCGATTCTCCCAATGAGAAAAGGCGGCATCCAAGTCTACGTGTCTCATGGCTACTACTACTCCCTCAACCTCTCCACCAACATCCCTCTTTGACTCTCCCAATGAGGACAAGTTCATCACCAAGTCCACATGTCTTATGGCTAAAGCCTCTATGGTAACCCCTCCATCCACTATCCTCCCTACTATTAATGCATCTACACTTGATGATGAGATGAGTCTTAAGATTGAGAAGGAGATAGTGGAATCCACTAGTTGCTTGAATTACCTAAAGGGTGAAGCTAAAATATGTGTTGAGTCAACTAGGTGAAGCTCGCTATATCATTGACGAGAGGGATGGTTCCATCTCGGAAATGTTTGGTCATGCTCGGGAGGCCGGCATGGAGATTGTCGCCTTAACGATGCTCTTGAGGAAGAGCAAAAGAAGAGTTTCTCTTGAAGAAACCTATGTTTCTCATGAATAATCTTTTAACTTGAATATCTCTAAACTTGTTAAAGAACATGATCATGGTATTGCTTTAACTCATGTGCTTAAAAAGGAAAAACTTGAGTTTGGGTTTGGTCATGATCGACTAAAGGAAGGAATGGAGAAACTCAAGAAGGAACATGAGGCCTTGTTGAGCAAATTTTCTACTCTTTCTAAGTCACATGAGCAACTTCAAACTCAAGTGACAAAAAATGTTTCAACCTTGTCATCTAGTACTGTTTCATGTTCTACTAACTCTTGTTGTGAGCATGGAGATCTTTTCGAGGAGAACAAGAAGTTGAAAGCTACCATTGATAAAGGCCTTGTCTCTTGCAAACGAGCCGAGAAAATCCTCAATGACCTCTTGATCAATCAAAGGGACAATGTGTCTAAAGAAGGACTTGGATTTGCATCCAAGTCAAAGAAGAAGAACAAGAGAAAGAAGAAGAAGAAGACGTTGACCACTCCCCCTTCCAAAATGATTACTTTTGTGAAGGAGGGGGATGGCAAAAGAGATGGAACCAAGTATTCATAAGGCTGGAGATGAACCCTCTCACAATGATTTCGCGGAAAAATATAATGCTTCCTATGTTCTTATGAAATCTTATGATGGTCATGTCTATGCTAAATATGTAGGCACCTCTTATGGTGATGATTACCATTGGGCCATTTGGGTTCCTAAGATTCTTGTGACTAACAAACGAGGACCCATTCAATGATGGGTACCTAAAAGCAAGAATTGATCTCTTGTAAGGCTATGCTTCCGGTGGGAGAAAATGGGTGGTTGATAGTGGTGTCATAAGTCATATGACCGGAATTAATGAGATGCTTGATGAAACAAGACCTAATACTTCCAATATGTGTGTCACTTATGGAGATGGATCAACATCTAAGGTATTGGGTTTGGGTAAGGTAGTGGTCACTCCGGATATATCCATTGTGGACATTATGCTTGTCAAAACCCTTTCATACAATTTACTTTCTGTTCATCAACTCACGCTTATGGGCTTTAATGTCTACTTTACCCCGAAGGTTGTGGTTCTCATGTGGAGCAAGACTCTCTCTATAGCCTTGTTGGGTATGCTGAGAACAGTTTGTATGTGGTAGATTTCGATAAGAAACCCACACCTACCACGACTTTCCTAATGGCTAAAGGTGACGTGGGATGGCTTTGCCATCGCCATATTGCCCATGGCAACATGAGGTCTTTGCAAAGTCTCCACACGGGAGGCCACATCCTTGGTTTAAAAGATAACGTGTGTTTTGTCAAAGATCGTGTGTGTAGGGCATGTATTGAAGGGAAGCTCCATGAGACGACACAACCCCCAACTACAACCATCTATTCCGAGGGGATCTTGGAGCTCCTTCACATAGACCTCTTTGGTCCACCATCCTTTGATAGTCTTGGAGGGAAGAAATATTGTTTGGTTATTGTTGATGACTACTCAAGATACACATGGGTATATTTCTTCAAGAAGAAGAGTGAGACTCAACAAACCGTCATAAACTTTGCTAATGAAGTGCAACGTCAACATAATAAGAAGATCTTGGCCATTAGAAGTGACAATGAGACCGAGTTCAAGAACTACACCCTTGATGAGTTTCTTGGTGATGAGGGGATCAAGCATCAATATTCCGCTGCTTATACCCCTCAACAAAATGGTGTGGCGGAAAGGAAGAACCGGACTCTTATGGATATGGAAAGAACCATGATTGCAGAGTTCAAGTCCCCATATAACTTTTGGTCCGAAGCTATCTCTACCGCTTGTCATATTGCCAATCGGGTTTATCTTCGCAAATATATGGATATGACTCCTTATGAGATCCTCACCGGCAAGAAGCCAAGCACTCACTACCTTCGGGTGTTTGGGTGCAAGTGCTACATTCTCAAGAAAGGTAACCGGTTATCTAAGTTCGAGACTCGCACTATTGAAGGTATCTTTGTTGGCTATGCATCAGACTCTCACGCCTATAGGGTCTATAATAAGTCCACCTGACAAGTTATAGTGTCCTCTAATGTGAAGTTCGATGAGCATAATGGCTCCCAAGTGGGGCAAATTGATCTTGGTGATGTAGGTGATGACATTCCTCCTCAATCCATAAGAAGAATGGGTGTGGGATTTTTTCGCCCCGTTGAGGAACCCATTGTGGTGGATGGAGAAGGACAATGCTCTACTGAAGTGGAGCCCTCACCTACTCAAAATCTACATCAACCCCATAGCCATCAAGATGCCATTGTTGAAGAGGTAGCCCATGATCAAGGTCAAGCTCAAGTAAATGATGGGTGTCATTCACCCCATAATAAACAAGGTCAAGCTAATGAGGGTGAACAAGGCGAAAATGTCGAGCAAGCTCAAGGAGAGGAGCAAGCTCAATTTCAAGGTCAAGACGAGGATCAAAATAGTGGTGATGACCAAGTAGCTTCTCTAGAATCCGTTGAAGAAGCTCATGCTCGTCGTGAAGCTAGGAGGATCGCTAAGCTCATCCGTGAAGGAATTACTCTTGAAAATGTTGTTGGTGATCTTGAAAGGGGAATTTCTACTCGTAACCAACTGGCTAACTTTGTTGGACACAATAGTTTCATTTCTTGTGTAGAGCCCCAAAAGGTGTATGAAGCGCTCAAAGAACCGGATTGGCTTGAGGCCATGCATGAAGAACTTCACAACTTCGAGCGCAACAAAGTGTGGTCATTGGTGGAAAGACCCAAGGAGTGCAATAATGTCATCAGGACAAAGTGGATCTTTAAGAACAAGCAAGATGCAAATGGGATGGTTGTTCGCAATAAGGCAAGATTGGTGTATCAAGGCTTCTCCCAAGTCGAGGGTGTCGACTACGGTTAAAATTACGCCCTGTTTCCCGTCTTGAATCCATTCGTATCTTGCTTGCATATGCATCTCATCATAACTTTAAGTTACAACAAATGGATGTTAAAAGTACATTTCTTAATGGTCCCTTAAATGTGTTGGTGTATGTCAAGCAACCTCCGGGTTTTGAGGACCCCAAGTTTCCAAACCACGTCTATAAACTTGATAAGGCACTTTTTGGTCATAAGCAAGCCCCACGTGCATGGTATGAGCACCTTAGAAAGTTGTTGGTAGACCGTGGTTTTGATGTTGGGCTAATCGACAGCACTCTTTTTACTAAGAGAGTTGGAGGAAACTTGTTCATATGCCAAATTTACGTTGATGGTATTATATTTGGTTCTCCTAACAAAGCCTTCAATGATGTCTTTGCTAAGCTAATGACCGATGAGTTCGAAATGTCTATGATGGGTGAATTGCAATTCTTCCTTGGATTTCAAGTGAAGCAATTGATTGGAGGTATCTTCATTAATCAAGCCAAGTACATTCAAGATATGCTCAAGAGATTCAAGTTGACAGACTTAAATGGAGCTAAGACTCCCATGCCTCTCAAGTGTGATCTCACTCTTGATATAAAGGGTAAATATGTGGATTAAAAGGTATATCGATCTATGATTGGTTCTTTGCTTTATCTTTGTGCATCTAGACCAGATATCATGTTAAGTGCGGGTATTTGTGCACGGTTTCAAGCCGCCCCAAACAAAGCCACCTCGTGGCGGTCAAGTGAATCTTTAGATATTTAGGTGATACCCCAAACTTTGGCTTATGGTACCCCAAGGGCTCAAGCTTTGTTCTTCATGGTTTCACAAATTTGGATTGGGCGGGAGACAAAGTTGGAAGGAAATTAACCTCTGGGGCTTGCCAATTCCTTGGTAGGTCCTTGGTATGTTGGTCATCAAAGAAACAAAATTGTGTCTCCTTATCCTCCGCCGAAGCCGAGTATATTGCGGCTGCTAGTTGTTGTGCTCAACTATTGTGGATGAGGTAAACTTTAAAGGATTATGTTGTCACGTGTGACAAAGTGCCTCTTATTTGTGACAATGAAAGTGCCATCAAGATCACCCACAACCTGGTGCAACACACAAGAACGAAGCATATTGATATTCGTCATCACTTCATCCGGGAGCATGTGAACAATGGGGATATTGACCTCTCATATGTGAGCACCGAGAAGAATCTAGCAGATCTATTCACCAAACCCCTTCATGAGAAGTAATTCCGAGAGTTAAGGCATGAGCTAAATATCATAGATTCGAGCAATGTGGCTTGAGATCATGCACCCATACCCATGCATTCATATGTTATTCCATCTAGATGTAGGCATGGAAATAGGGGGAGTGCGGTCCTAATTCATTGGGCCGTCCCTCCCCCATTATGCCCAAAGTGACAAAATTCATTCTCTAAATATCATTATGTGATATGTGAGCTTCAATGATGAGTTTTGGTAATGGACCCGTGATACATCTTCGTGGTACCAAGCCAAGTATACTCATACATGGTGGTCTAGGCCACCACCCTCTACTTTGAGAGGTCGAGCTTTCCTCGTGTTTGTCATCCCTTGGTTTACATGTTTTTTTGTGACTTGCACTCCCATTTGGTTCTTTTGTATTTTATCCCCTTTTAGAGTGCAATAGTCCCTATATCAGTTTGGAAATATCAACCCAAGACCCCTTCTCTCTATCTTGAAGCCTTTCTCTTCAGCACAAGAAAGTTTCCATTGAATCTGGTATTTTTCTTCTGGTGCAACCGGTACTACTGGACGTACCGCGGTACTACCAGACCGAGCTAGTTCCTAGGTTGATACCTGGAAACTGTTCTAGGTGCGGTACTACCGGGTCATTCAGTGGTAGTCCCGGTCACCGGTACTACCGGTTCCCTTGACCGGTACTACCGGTCGGCGATCCAGCTAAAGGGTGGATCAGGGGGTGAGGCGCCGCCTGTGCCTCATTTTCCCCAACTCCCTCTCAAGCTACCGCCGCCACCAAGGGAAAAATCGCTGAGTCCGCCGTCGCCATCTTCCACCGGATTCTCACCGGATCCGGCCTCCTTGCGGGCTCCTCCTCCATCTCCACCTCCATGGACAGTGAACCGCCCCTCCCCTTCTATTCTTGCTTCTTCCCAAGAGTCTATATCTCCTCAATTCATGGCCATAAGCTTGTGTTTAGGGGTTTGTACTGCGTGTATCTTGCCTCTCTCCTCTCCATACATGTAGAAATCAAGTCTTGGGGTCTTAGTGCCATGGATTTGTGGTCCGTTTGTACCAGATTTGAGCGAGCTCCCGACCGACTAGTAGTACCGGGAAAATTTTCGATACTAGCACTCGCGTGCGGTACTACCGCTCGCAGTTTCCGGTACTACCGGACCTGGCCGAACTCATTTTTTTCCAAGGCTTGACTCCTATGTGGTTCCTTTTCCTCGGGTTCTTATGCCCTTATCTCCCTGCTGTTCTTCCTATTGCTTTCACAGGTGCGGGTGGTTCTGGGGGTGCTAGGAAGCGCTCCAAGTCACGTCATGAGATTGAGGAGGAAGAGTCAGAGTCTGAATAGGATGTCTTGCCTCAGCCTAGTGCCCGCATGAAGTTGAAGACTACTCGGGGTGGTCGTGGAGGTGGTTCCAAGCGGTCTTCTGGCCGTGGGGAGGCACCTCCTCCTCCATCTTCGATTCGCACCAAGAGCCAGAGTTCTGGGCCGTCATGGCTAAAGCTGTTGTGTGGTTTGTCTGATGCTGACTATGCTTCCTTGAGGTCTGAGAATCCCATGAATCGTGGCCGTGATAGGGAAGACAGTTTGTTCTGCACCGAGTTTCAAGAGCGTGTGTACAACAAGGTCGTCATGAACAATGAAAAGATAGTTGTGGCACAGAAATGGATTGACATGGCTCATGTGAACAAGAATCTTGGTTACTTTGGGGTAGCTAAGGATATTTGCACCAATATTGGCTTTCTTCCCATCATGAAGTTCCAGCAAGATTATGATCCTTCTCTCATTGCTCAGTTCTATGCCACTGTCCACTTCAAGAAGAATCAGACAAGGACCTTCATTTGGATGACTCAGGGGTTTGTGCAGCAGGCTACTTTGGCTGAGTTTGGCACCATTCTTGGCTATGAGGATCGTGGCATTGACCAACTGTGCGGCTTTCGTTGTCACAATAATGAGCATCCCATGAAAAAGGAAGTCCTTGCTCCTCTTTATATCCGAGGCCAAGGTGTTGCTGGTAAGATCAAGGACCTTCTCCCCACATATGATATTGTGAACCGCATCCTTCGTGAGACCATTGCTCCTCGTGCGGGCAACCAAGATGAAATTCATGGCTTCTTGGTGGATATCATGTTCCACACCTATTCTAACCATGACACCGGTGTTCCCCTTAATGTTATGGATTGCATATGGAATGAGATGGTTGTTGCTACTTGCACTCGGAGGCTGCCTCCTTTTGCCCTATACATCATGTCTCTTATCATCTCCAAGAGCGAGCGTGTTTCTCGGAACCTCTCTTCTCTCTGGCTTGTCAAACATTGGACCAAGGCCTTGTTGATCAAGAAGCACGCTAAACCTCGCAATGCAGCCAGTCAAGAGGTGGACGAAGATGGCAATGTGGTTGAAGCGGAGTAGGGTGATGAAGATAGTGGCCATGATCAAGACTTTTTCGTATCCCGTAGCGAGAATGTGCAGCCCTCATGGGCAAAGAAGATGGAAGCCAAGATCAAGAAGGTATTTTGTTTCCAAGTTGACAACTAGAAGCGCATGTATGAATCCCATAATGCCAAGAAAGCTGGTGCTCGTCAAAAAGAATTCATGGAAGCCCAACAGTTGACCGTCTCCGAAGGCTCTGAGAACAACATCACTCCGGAAGAGCAATGGATCTCCAAGCATAGCAATTGGGAGTTTGATGATGCCTCTGTTGGAAATATGCCCTAGAGACAAATAATAATAAGCATTATTATCATATTTCATAAAGTTTATGATTAAGTTTTATTTCATGCTATAACTGTATTGAAAGGAAACGTCAACACACGTGTGATATATAAACAACCAGGGGTTCCTAGTGAAACTCTAGTCACTTGTTCATTGGTGAACAGATGATCAAGGTTTCTTGATCATGTGGCATTTATGCTAGTTGGAAATGGAGTCAACTCATTTTGAGAATGAGATGATGACCAATACCCAACCTAAACATTGTGACCCGATCATGTCACGAAGTTCAAGTTACGATGATTAGAATAGACCTCGTAGACTATTCCTTAGACCGTGACACTATATCAATCACTGTCTCCCGAGAATGCTTAGATAGTATCAAACATCACTTGGTAATATAGTGACAATAAAGGTGTGTTCAGGTATTCGGTGGAACCATAGAGGAAATATATGTTAAGAGAGGGATTTCTCCATCCGCGTGACGGAAAGATACTCAAGGGCCCACTCGGAGAAGTTATATCCAATAGCTGCGCAGCGTGTGATTTGATCACATGGATATCACTTATCGAAACGAGTCCACTGGCATTGTTCGATAACGAGATTGAACACGACATGGTGATACCATTGATCAGAATTCAGGCAATGTAAGTATCGAGAGACAAAAGGAATAAGACACGACTATCAAAGTTCAAACGACGAAAGATCTTTGTCGAATGCATAGGGGTCACATGGCCATCCAGGTCTCTCTATCGATCATTGGTCCGGGAGTGTCCCGAACATGTATGGAGTGTTCCAAGACCGTGGGGTATCATGCTTAATAGCTTGATGATGCTTAGAGAGTGTTTACAGGATCGGTAGAATCACCGAAGAATAGAAAGAGAGAAAACCAGAAGGGTTTCGGTAAGTCAGGAGGATGTCCGGAGTGGAGGTGGAAGGTGTTCCATAGCCACGGATATTGAATAATATATGAATGAATGGTAAATATTGATTTAATCATTTATTCATAATTATTTAATAAAAGAGAAATCAATTAAAGGTCAAAAAGGCTTAATGGGCCAATTCCAGAGGGAGAAGGGCCCATGAGGGAAAGGCAAGAGGAGAGAGGAGGCAAGGGGGTGGCCGGTTGGGCCTAGCCCCCCCCCCCCCGTGTGGGTACCACTAGGGCTGGCCGGTGGCTGCCCCCTCTCCCCCTCCTTTAGTCTCACCCTGGGACTTTGACGGAGGTAGTACCTCCCCTCCCCTATATATAGTGGGGTATTTTGACCAGAAAAGACACACAATATTCAATAAAGGTTTCCTCACTTTTGGGGAGACCTCCAATTGATATTACCTCTCTCTCTCTCTCTCCCATGACCGTGGTCCCATGTTCGGACTACACGAACGAGAGACATCTTCACCGTAGAGCGCTGTCGCGCTGTGGGATTCGGATCCAGGAGCTCTACTTCCGCAACTACTACTGGATCGGGGAAGCGGGAGTAATCGTCAGCCACCGGATGCATGTAACTCCCCACGAGGTGTCACACTTGAGGCACTCAAGTCGTTGGAGCCACAGGAGCGCAAGGACTTCATCATGACCTTGAGGTCGGCTTCGGCTCATCTACATCGACCATGCTCTCCTAAGAGTTGACAACGCTTTTTGGTCTTCAAGGGTAAGTTCGCGAAAAGCCCCTCCCGTTACTGCATTACTAATAGATAGTTCCTGGCCATATCAGGGGTTTAGGGGCATATGGTAAAATTTTATTGTTTTCATACGTGAACCCCTGTAGTGGTATTAGAGCTAGATCTATGCGTACTAATGCTAGTACAGGTAGAACACACGCGATGTAGCGTGTGGGCGTTGATCTTTTAGTTGTTACCCTCCCACGTGTACTTGTGTATACCACAGTAATGCTTGATGAAGTAGCCCCAATCGACTTTACGCCTTCATTCGCGAGACTGGTCCACGCTTGACATACGGCTTGTACCGTATAAAGTGGCTTTGGGGGGGTGTATGTCTCTCTCGCATTAGGTGGTATGCCATTTGCAATGGAGGGCCCCAAAAGGGGTGCAGTATAGACAAATACTTGATTACCATTGTGGTGAAAGTTCCTAGGTAAGAACAGTTCTTGTGTGAATGCCCATTCAGCCACGTAAATCATGCAAAGAAAAAGTAGAGGCGTCTAACTTTGTTTTGCAGGGGGTGTTGCTTTGTGATATGGCTGTGGCAAAGCTAAAGTGATTACCTTATGTTACGAAGTAGTAGTAGATAGTCACGGAGGTGACGGACTACCACGCCAAAAATACACCGGTACCCTGGTGTCTATGGTGTCGGAATCCTGGCACCGGAATCCGGTTACACCAGATGGAGATCACGACGTGAAGGACCATATCACATCGCATTTACATTCAATGTTATTGTTTGTAATTCTTATTGTGTGCTAGTATTAGATACTCGACGGTAGGCTAATAAGATGATCCCTGTTAAAATTACCAATGATTGTGTTCCCCTTAGTGTGCACCACCAAGAAAGTTCTTCTGTATGAGGCATGTCGTGATGATCGGGTGTCAGACATATCTATGTTCGCATATAGTGGGTGTAAGCCATGTTGCACAGCGAATACACTAAGGTTGAGTTGGTGAGCCTAGCATGTACAAACATGGACTCGAAACATGGATGGTCGAAAGATCGAGCACGATTCGCATGAATGATGTGACCGACGCTTGGCGCCCACCCTAGAACCAACATTGATGGCCATGATAATCAGGGGAGATGTGGGGAAAAGGGGTCATGTTATCACTAGAACCCTTCAGGGGATAGGTGTATCTTAATGGAGTTATTATATTAACTCATTTAATTATAAACTTAGTCTAAATTCCTTTTTCATTTATAAATGTAGAGATGGCTCACCGTGAAGCTTACTTTGTCATTGAGGAATGGGTAGTTGGTGAGAAACTTAGACTTGATGGATCCAACTGCCCTAGTTGGCTTGTGCATCTAAATGATCTCCTTACTAGGAATCATGTGGTAGACTACATACGCTGCACGATGTATTTGACTGAGCCAGACTACTATGAGACCCCACAAGAGCTGGCAGAACGTTACTATCGTCAAGAGATGTCCACTTACATTCAGATAATAATGCGTTACGGTATGGTGGATCAACTCCATCCGCTCATGGGTGATCTTGATCCATATGAAATGGTGGATCAGCTGAGAGCAGAGTTCATAAGCCATGTGCACATGTGGAAGCACGAGCTAGAGTTCCTCTCCATAAAGATGGAGGAACACACTTGTCTGAAGAATCACTTGGAGCGCATGCTTGATGCACACATGAGACTAGTTCACTTCGTGGACTACTGGATGGATGATCCATTTGCGATAGGCGTGCTGCTTTGATCGTTGCCTCCTAGCTACGAAGGACATGTCCAGAGTAGCATCATGAGTGGTGATACGGAAACATTGGATTTCCAAGAGTTCATATTACGTTTTAGGAACATAAAGGTTGAACCAATCACCGGTGAGATCATTGATGACAAAGGTATATATTTGATATACAATTCTATAAATTTTATAATCTTGCAAACACATTTGCAATGTTAAGTATATTTGATACTTGTTCTGTTTTGCTGAAAATAGGTCCTTCTGCATAGAGGTGCTTTCTGGAGAGGAGGTGATGTTGTGTGTTTATGGCGAGCATCATGATGATGGCCAACGAATCTCTCCCTCAACATTTATCACTTAGTTTATAGTTTTGGATAATTATTGTAATCAAAATATTGTGAACTTCTTTAGTGTGTCTCACATTCTGTGAGATAGTTATTCATATAAGTTTGTAACAAACAGTTGTTCCACTTTTATGAATAATTTCTATTTGTGTTCATATCTTGTTTGATTCTATGTGAATTATCCTTGTGTTGAAACTAATTGGTAATGCATGAACATTTGTAAAATATTGAAATGCCTTGAAATTACCCAACTTAATGTTTATATGTTCATTACTGAATGAAACCATTGTTTAAATTCAAATTTATGTGATAATATGTGAAAGATATTCGATTTCTCGTCACATATGAATCATGCCTAAGTTCGGCAAAATAACTTGAACACCGTGTATTGCTTGAATACAAAGTGTTTGATGAATTGTTAAAAGAGAATACATATTCGATGTATTGTAGTTTAACAAAATGGTGATTATCATTATATGATTGTTTAAATTTTGTAAAGAAGTTTAACAAAGGAAACATGAAGTATGAAACTATTTGATATGATCAAAGCATTTCATCAACAAACGGTATTAAAGATAAAAGAGAATCTAATTACTATGATTTGATCAATAGTAATGAAAATCAAATTTATAAGAATGGCATAAATAAAATTATGTAATTCAATGCGTTTGAAATGTCAAAATACAAAGCATCGATATCAAGTGGGTAAATAGATGGCGCCAAATAAATCATTGTAGTGTAGATGTAGAGACCATTAGTTAGAAATAGTTAGCACTCAGTTAGTATATATAGTAAACCATCTGGATTCATGAGATCGGATCCATATCTAGTATGGATCATCATAAAAGTTTATATAACCAAAACAATAGAGAATAAGTCCTTGTAGAGTATTCATTGGAAAATATGAATAAAATAGGCATAGCTAGAACCAAAAGGAAAGCAAAACTAGTATTGCTTGGATTTTGGTCCATTCTCGAGAAAGTTCACATTCAGTGATATTTCTCGATTATGGAGCAAATGGAAGATAGTGAAAAACATGATGAGGATTCAAAACCCTGCATCAGAGTGTTGAGAAGCGCAACAGAAAGCGTTCCTCAACAATACTCTTCATAAAGGAAAGAATCAATGATACTGATCATTGTGTTTTCCCCACTAGTGTTTTCACTACATGAAGTAGGATTCAAAATGTAGCCCATATCTTGTATGGAGATATTTGTGAATCATTTTTCATGATTACAGGAATATGACATACCTACGAACTACTAAGGAAATAATGGTAAGCTAAAGATATGAGAAATCCCAAAGCAAAATTCAATTGAGATTAGAAAGCAATTTGTTGCCGAATCTTACAAGTAAAGGGGTTACTTGGATTTTTCCAAATGACTGCAAAGCCATAGTGGTAAAGGCGTTGAATGACAAAATCACAATTTGTCAAGTATTGGAAAAATTCAAATGAATTTGATTCAAGAGTGCTAAAAGTCTAGTGGATTTAAAACTGGTAAAGTACTAGTTTCTCATAGTAAATCTCCAAGTTTGATATTTGATCAAAGGATTTTGAAGTCGTTCAAAATAGTGAGTGGATATGCAATTTGCATGAAATTGAGTGGGAGCTATAAAAGTCTTCCTAAAACGATATGTGAATGACATATTTTTGAGTGGGAGCAATATAAATCTCAAATTCAAATATATAGGAACATAGTTTGAGTAAGAGTAGTGACTCATACCCAAACATGTTGGGAACATATTTGAGTGGGAGCTTAGAGGAGTGATTCTTAAGTGTGTATAGGACACATTAAGAATAAAAGCGCGATAAATAATGATTTATAGGGAGTAGAAGTTGATAATAAGTATAGTATGATATTATATAGTATTCCTTAAAGGATTCTGAAAAGGGTTTTCAGAATAGAAGTTAATTAAGGAACTAGTCCTTAAAAACTCAAGTTAGGAATAGTATTAAGTTTAACATCAATGGTTGAAAGAAAGAAAAGGAGAATCATCATCCACTATGTTGAGAGATAGGTTCTATCTTAGAGAACCATGATGATAAATTAACATAGTATATGATCCAAGAAGGAACGTTTGAAAAGTGATTGAGTTCAATTCACGGAATGTTGAGCAGAGTTTGTCCACAGTATCTAATAGAGAACTGTAGACATGTTTTCCAAATCCATAAAGGATGACATATCTTAAAGCATAAAGGGTTATGTTATAAGGGAATATGTTGGAAACTCCTGTAATACCGACTAAAGTCAAGTAGGAAGCGAGGTGAACAAAACATCAAAAGTTGCACAGGGTGCACTCGTGTTTTGATGATTACATTTATAATAATAGATAAGGGTACCATCTAAAGTGATGTATAATGTTATGGCAGGGCTAGTTCGCTTTTAACGTAGAATGATGTGTCCCAGGGCACAGTGCCCATAAGAAAGCCCTCGAGGTTGATCTAAAGTCACTGTAGGCTCCTAGAATCCGGCCTTGTTCTACTGCCATAGCGACGATGCATACACAAAGATGTTATCATGAGATGATAAAGTATTAATGTCAATCAAGGTGACATTAGTAAGTTGCAAAGGATTTGGGACTGTAAAGTATAGGCCCAAGACTCAACCTCTTCCATGAGCAAGCATGTTCAGGGTACCGGGATGTATGGTGCCAATGATTTAGAACAGATGCAGCTAGTTTACTTGTACTCCAGTGTAAGTGGGAGACTGTTGGAAATATGCCCTAGAGACAAATAATAATAAGGATTATTATCATATTTCATAAATTTTATGATTATGTTTTATATCATGCTATAACTGTATTGAAAGGAAACATCAATACACATGTGATATATAAACAACCAGGGGTTCCCGGTGAAACTCTAGTCACTGGTTCATTGGTCAACAGATGATCAAGGTGTCCTGATCATGTGGCATTTATGCCAGTTAGAAATGGAGTCAACTCATTCTGAGAATGAGATGATGAACCAATACCCAACCTAAACATCGTGACCCAATCGTGTCATGAAGTTCAAGTTACGATGATTATAATAGACCTCGTAGACTATTCCTTAGACCGTGAGACTATATCAATCACTGTCTCTCGAGAATGCTTAGATAGCATCAAACGTCACTTGGTAATACAGTGACAATAAAAGTGTGTTCAGGTATTCAGAGGAACCGTAGAGGTAATATATGTCAAGAGTTGGATTTGTCCATCCGCGTGACGGAAAGATACTCAAGCGCCCACTCGGAGAAGTTATATCCAATAGCTGCGCAGCGTGTGATTTGATCACAGGGATATCACTTGTCGAAACGAGTCAAGTGGCATTGTTCGGTAATGAGATTGAACATGACATGGTGATTTCATTAATCAGATCTCGGGTAATGCAAGTATCGAGAGACAAAAGGAATAAGACACGACTCCTGGTTCAAACAACGAAAGATCTTCGTGGAATGCACAGGGGTCACATAGCCATCTAGGTCCCTCTGTCGATCATTGGTACGGGAGTGTCCCGACCATGTCTGGAGTGTTCCCGAACCATATGGTATCACTCTTAAGGGCTTGATGATGCTTAGAGAGTGTTTACAGGATCGGTAGAATCACTAGAGAATAGAAAGAGAGAAAACCGGAAGGGTTTCGGTAAGTCCGGAGGATGTCCGGAGTGGAGGTGGAAGGTGTTCTATAACCACGGGTATTGAATAATATGTGAATGAATGTTAAATATTGATTTTATCATTTATTCATAATTATTTAATAAAATATAAATCAATTAAAGGTCAAAAAGGCTTAATGGGCCAATTTCAGAGGGAGAAGGGCCATGAGGGAAAGGCAAGGGGGTGGCCCGATGGGCCTAGCCCCCTCCCCCCCCATGCGTGGCCCACCAGGGCTAGCCGGCGGTTGCGCCCCTCTTCCCCTCCTTTAGTCCCACCTCGAGACTTTGAGGGAGGTAGTACCTCCCCACCCCTATATATAGTGGGGTATTTTGACTAGGAAAGACACACAATATTCAATAAAGGTTTCCTTAGTTTTGGGGAGACCTCCAATCGATATTCTCTCTCTCTCTCCTGTGACCTTAGTCCCAAGTTTGGACTGCGCGAATGAGAGACATCTCCACCGCAGAGCGCCGTCGCGCTGCGGGATTCGGATCCAGGAGCTCTACTTTCGCAACTGCTGCTGGATCGGGGAAGCGGGAGTAATCGTCAGGCACCGGATGCATGTAACTCCCCGCGAGGTATCACACTTGAGGCACTTAAGTTGTTGGAGCTGCAGGAGCGCAAGGACTTCATCACAACCTCGAGGTCAGCTTCGGCTCGTCTACATCAACCATGCTCTCCTGAGCGTTGACAACGCTTTTTGGTCTTCAAGGGTAAGTTCGCAAAAAGCCCCTCTCGTTACTGCATTACTAATAGATAGGTCCTGGCAACATCAGGGGTTCAGGGGCATAGGGTAAAATGTTATTGTTTTCATACGCGAACCCCTACAGCCTCCTCCTTCTGTGCTCTGCCGTCCCATGATGATGAGGAGTGATCTTAGGGGCGCTAGTATTGCTCTACTTCCTTTTTGGCATCTTGATGCCAAAGGGGGAGAAGGGTAGTAGGGTATGGGATTTGCATGGGAAAGTCACAAGCTCGTTCTTTCTTTGATCTTTGGTCGCTTGTGAACTTTTTACCTCATATTATTCATGAACTCTTTGTGCTATGTAAGTTGAGACTATGTGGTTATCTTGTGGGTCCAACGTATGTGTATTATGGGTAATCTTATATGTATCCATCTCTTATGTGAATGCTATCTATTGCATTATCATTCTAGTATTCATCAGTGCAAAGTTATGAACTCCTCATTTTTTCTATCTATGTCTTTGCACTATTGGTTGTCTTGTAAAATAGAGGGGGAGTGTTGATCCTAGATTGTACTAGCAATATGTGCACATATCTAGGGGGAGCCCGTCTCTATTT
This sequence comes from Avena eriantha, assembly GCA_910589775.1. NCBI lineage: Eukaryota > Viridiplantae > Streptophyta > Magnoliopsida > Poales > Poaceae > Avena > Avena eriantha. The sequence continues at coordinate 37,640 of CAJUXJ010002111.1, forward strand.
TTCAAACCATGAGCATTATCATAATATTCATCATGCAAAGTTGTGTTGTCATCAAACACCAAAAGGGGGAGATTGAAAGGGCATTTCCTATCCTAAGTGGTTTTGATGTTTGTTGAGAACACATGTGTCAGACTAATCGTTTGCTAAGTATGTCTCAGGTTTTACGAAGGAAAAGGCATTCGGTTCCCCTCTAAAAAGTTCTCATCAAGATATAGTTTTTCTAGGGCTTTTTCCTTGAGTTGTAGGAACATCGTACTATCAAGAGGGGGTCCACTTTGGAAAGTTTGGGTGGAATCAACAATGTTTTGCAAAACCTCAAGCTTTCCCTCTGGTTGAGATCTCAGGTGGTGTTTGCCCTTGTGGCTGTGGCCTTTGCTTTTGTGCGGTTCGGTAGTACCAGATTTCGCAACCGGTACTACCGCTCAGCCCCGGTAGTACCGCTTGGCAGTACCGCGGGAGTCTGAACCATTTCGGCGAGCTGCATCTCCCCTCTGTTCTCCCCGGTACCACTAAGCGGCACCACCGCCCCGTCCGGTAGTACCGCTCTGGTGCTCGATACTACCGCTTGGTGGTAGCACCACATCCTCGAGCCACTACTACCGTGGGGGGCAGAAGCCACGCCAAAACACTAGCGCCAGCCCGGTACCTAGTCCGGTACCTGACCGGTAGTAACGCCCTCATCCGGTACTACCTCTCTTGGGACCGGTACTACCGATTGGCGCCTAGCTGCAACGGGTAGATTCCTCTTGAGGTTATAAGTAGAGCCTTCTTCTCCAATGAGAAGTTTGACTCTTTTATCTCTCTCCTCCATTGTTCTTGAGCTTCATTTCTACTAGATCTCCCCCATATCCCTCCAATCTCCTTGATACTTTGGGGTTTGGTGGAGGAGGTCTAGATCTAAGTTTTCACAAAAGAAAAGTTGATTCCCCTTGTTTTCCTTTGTGGATATTGTTACTCTTGGGTTCTTTGAACCCTAGACGGAAGAGGTCGGTCTCAGAGCTCGGGCATTTGTTGTAAAGCTTCGGGATTGTGTTGGGAGACTCCAAGTGTGGTGGTGGTCTACTCAACAAGTTTGTAAAGGTTTCGGTTGCCACCTTCAAGGTCACCGCATAGTGGAACAGGTGCTTGCCGTGAGGCGAGTGCTTGGGAGAATAGGGTGAGGCCTTCTATTGTGCTGGTGGTCTTAGTACCACCCACCCCTCCAACGAAGACGTACTTCCCCTCAAAAGGAAGGAACTTCAGGAAAACATCTCCGTGACTACTCTCGGTTACCTCTATCCTTTACCCTTTACTTATTGTTGTTTACTGCTTGCTTGTCTTTTAAGTTCTCTCACCTAGTGCACATCTAGAGAACTTACCTTCTATTTAGCCTTAATTTGAAAAGGAGTTAAAATTTGAGTAGAGCCTATCACCCTCCTCTAGTCGCTTATACCGATCTTTCACAAGTCCACCTCCCCTTCGTCAAGCACGAACCTTCCATAGAGGGAAGCTCCTTCTCGGTTGCGCGCTAGTGCAAGGAGGGTGGTGAAGGAGGCTCGGTCGAAGAATTCACTGAGCCTGAATCTCCACCCTTCGCGGCACCTCGAAGTACCAGCCGAGCCATAGCCAACAGGCTGCTCCTCGAGTGTTGCTCCCCAAGAAAGTGAACCACTTGATCTGGCATGAGGAGATGGCTAGAGCCGGGTGCATCCAGTAGAAGGGATTCACTTCCTCCGAGAGGAGCCTGGCGGTGCAGCCTCATCCAAGGAGCGGCTGTGATCCGCGAGGGCAGTGATCTCGGGATACAGATGGCACTCAAGGGGTTCCAATGCTCTATTATTCCCCACTTATTGCAGTCTGGGAGGGGTGCTATCAGGGCATACCAGTCGGTAACCCCCTAGAGAAGTAATACCCTAGGAGGAAGCTCGACCGTCCCTTCTTGCCTGCAAATGAGCCTCGCCTATCTGTTCAGCACGACTAGATCCATCGGCCCATCATGGCGGAGGCCGGTCTCAATCTCTAGGTCCTTCGTACACCCACATTGCGTGAAGACGCGGGTGTAGTGGAGCCACATGCTCTAGAAGATAGTTCGTCACCACTTGACAAACTGTTAACCCCTAACTGCGGAGGAGCTCGATCCGATTCAAAATCAGAGTCAGATTGTCGTCATGGGAATTGACCGCCCCAAGTAGAGTTCGCCGCGGCCGGAGCCACCGAATCTTCGAGCTGGTCCAGAACCTCGAGGAAGCGAACAAAGCACTAGCTACAGTGCCAGCCCCGCCAACTGCCCTGGAGGTCCTCAAGGAGGTATTAGTCGGCAAGCCCTTCCCATAGGTGGAAATTCACTCCACCAGAGAGGGTCGCGGCATCCACCACCCTTGGCATGAAGAAATGATGGAATAATGTTAGTGATGACATGACTCCGACGAAGCTCTCACACATGTGTTGGAACACCACCAAGGTGGCCACCGCTCGAGGATGGAGCCATGAACACCTCGTATGGCACCATCACTGCATGAAAGTACAGCGATAGCGGTGGTATGACACTAGTTGTGATGAAGTGGAGAAAGACAGGCATGTCAAGGGTGTTGACGTCTTCAGTGTTCGTGGTCTTAACTACCGTCTCCCCTCCAGTGTGGGTCTCGTCGGTGGTGAGACATCGGACAATGCTGATGTCTTGGCTGTCGGAAAGCCCTGCTGCGGGGCGCACCCGACAAGATGATGGCCTCTCACCCCGCCCGCCTGACGTAGGACACCAACGACGATAGGAGATCTACGCACGGAAGAAGATCTCGCCAATTGGGGAAGAGCCAAGGAAGAAAAGAGACTAAAGGGAGCCGATCGCTGCTTCCCCGATCTTCCTTTTATAGGGAAATGGGGCGGTGTGACACGACAAAGGAGCAGTAACTACCGTGTCACATTGCGACATGCCCACGGCTAACACAGTAGTTGAGTGCCCCATTACCCATCAGTCAGAAGGCCATAGCATGATTTTACTACTGCACAGCGCGGCAGGACGCGACCGCTTGGTACGTGACAGAAGTGGGCCTGCTCTTGATTAGAGTGCAAACTCCATTCTATTGGGAACCACGCCTATGCCCGAGGGCTACTATCGACCCTGTGGAGAAGGGGGTCACCATGGAGACTCCGCGTGGATCCACCCACGCACCATAGGTTCCCCAGTGAGATGACTCAGCGGCTTCACCCGGGAAGCATGCCCCCCAGTTCCTAGGGATATGGAACCTCGGGAAGAAGAGAACGGGACCAAGCTGATAGATGGGAGTCGATGCCCGACCTGTGCGATAGGCTATGACCGCTGCCATCATAACCTTATGCTCCTAGGGTGCGGGATCCTTGAGCCACATAGAGGCCATGCACGCCACGCGTGGACGCGTGGCCTGACTATGCTACCACGTGTCCATCGACCCATGTGGTGTCCCCTAAGATTATAAAAGGAGGCCTAGGTCACCAGACGCGAGGGAGAGAATCCTTAGCTTAGATCCTTCCCAAGGAAGGAACCCTTATACTCATAATCATCCACCATATAGTTGATAGTTGCCAGGACTTAGGCATCCTCACATCGAGTAACTAAACCTGGGTAGAAAACCATATGACTCTGTGTGTGTGTGTTTTTCTAGCTCGGTGATCGAGCTCGTCGGACATTGTGCCCCTGGCCAAACTGAACAAGGGAAATCCCTATCCCGGTGTCGAAAATCAAGACACAAGACCATGAAGATGCGTTGAAATGTGATGACAACATCACCGATGCACACTATATTTGAATCTATCTCCAATTACCACCTAGAAGCTACTGCTTCCCGAGAGGGGAGCACTTCCCCTCTCGCCCAGGATCGAGGGCGTCGACCCACTGATAGGCAAATACATCCGAGTAAGAAGAGAATCTACTATCAGGAAGCACATGGCTAGCCATAGAAGCATGTCGCTAGCGAAAGATGAACCACTATGTACCAAGGCGATGCCTCCAAGAAGGGGAACAACGCTGGAGCACCACCGCTGCCCAATCCAAATATTAGGGTTTCACCTGGGACATGTAGGATGGGGAGGAGGTATTGAACCTCAATGTCGTGGTCGCCACCTCCAGCCAAGCGATTCCCCGAGTCAACAACCCCGACCATCGACCACCCCCACAAACCGATGGAATCTAGGCTAAGGGGGTGAGACAAGAGGCATCACGAGGGGCAACATCTATAGATCTTGTGCTAGGAAGCCATCAAGGTGGACTACGCACCACGAACCATGCCCGCCTCCACCTCGCTATCTGCATGGACAAGGAGGATGTCCTACATCACTAACGAATGCCATCCACCACCAGACCGGCTCCGCCATCTCCGCTTGAGGTCGCTGGCACAACTTCTGAGGCCCCCACCCACATCACCATTGGAAGCCACCCCAATGGAGTAGGGGAACCAATCATCTCATCAGCAGCGAGCAGGCCCCGCCCAATGCTGCAGACTTCCTCCTTCTACATCATGACCCCGAGAAGCTAGGTCCCCACCACCCCTTGATCGGCTGAAAGTGCATTTTCCTCTATGATGGTATTTTGGGTGTTTGTTGTTAACACAAGGATCTTTACCATGTGCTAAGTAAGTATATGTTCCAATCAAAGATGAGCTCGGGACGGTGGTGTACCCCTCAAAATGTTGGAAAATTTTCAAGGACTTTGTAGCTCTTTCCATTCTTTTGTGTTTGAGTTTCATAGTCTGTACTGTCAAGAGGGGTTGCACAATGGTTGCAAAGGGTAAAATAATCACGTACACAAACTAAATCCACCCACATAGCCATCCTATGTCCATGAGGTTAGAGAGAACGGAATCTCTCGATTGCATCGATCAACATGACTAGCTCATAGATATTCCACACGGGAATTTCCGATGTGCTCGGACCAGAATGTATGGTCAATACACCGGAACTGCCGGTGTGATATCTTTTGACCGATTTAAGGTCTAGTGCTGTGGAAATTAGATGGGGTCCAGACATTGGACTGAATATAAATTTTGTATCCGCCCTCCTACCGGATATTGCGTTGTACTAGCTCCGGAACTTCCGGTCTCACTAGAACTTTTGTCCCGTTAGCACGAAAATATTTGGCCTGTCAAACTATGTAATGGTTAGATTTCGGGGTGGGGCTACTTTCTTTCCCCTCTATTCTCCATGAATTATGAGCCAGAGTTCATCATGGAGGCGTACCACCCGGACTGGTTGGCCAACCCAGTCCTAGTGTTGAAAAAGAACAAGACTTGGCGAATGTGTATTGACTACATGAGCCTGAATAAGGCATGTCCGAAAGACCCTTTTGCTTTGCCTCGTATCGATCAAGTCATGGATTCCACGGCCAATTTCAACCGGTTGTCCTTCCTTGACTGTTATTCCGAGTACAATCAGATTTGGTTAAATCCGGCTGACCAAACAAAGACATTGTTCATTATCCTTTACGGGGCTTATTGCTACGTAATAATGTCGTTCAGCTTGAAAATGCAGGCGCCACTTATCAGTGTTGCATGCAGAAGTGCTTGCACTCGCAAATCGGACAGAACATGCATGCCTACATGGACGATGTTGTGACCAACACGAAGGAGAAGCATACCCTCTTCGTCGACTGATGAGTGCATATTTGCATCATGTTTTACACTATTATTTTGCATTGTAGATGTAGGATCTTGGTATTTTACGGTGCTCACACGCACATTTTATGCCTATTTTCACCATGATTAGGGAAAATGATGGATCCAATGGATAGAATTCTTGGAGAAGTTGTACTGTGGAGAAAAGGAGTAAAAAACAACGTAAGTCGCTTATTTGGGAAATATTAATAATACCAGAAGGAAATCCAAAGCGAACAAAGGAGACAGAGGGTTCAATGACCAACTATACGACCATAATAAATTTTTCGACCGTATAGTTGGTGTCGCCTCCACCTCCTCAAATAGTTTCACCCCATGCAACTGGATCGGCGAGACGACATATAGAACACCCAGAAATCTCCGAAACCTTACCTCTGGAACGCATCTGGAGGGGGAACTCATCCACCAAGGATCCATCTTCACCCTGCCCAGATCCGGGAGGCTAAGGCATCGATCTTCATCATCCACCGCTGCATCACCACCATCTCCATCCATCCCATCTACATATTGTCTAGATCTTATTGTAATTTCCGTACTCGTTGTGGATTTATACAAGTACTATTCATCTAGAATAGATCACATTGTTATTGCCATGATGTTGATTGCCTCCATGTCTGAGTAGATCATTAGTTCTTGGGGAGATGGAGAAACCCTAGTATGAGACTGAAATAAGATAAAGTCTATGATGATATTCATCACTATGACCATGTGTTAGATTTTCTTCATCTTGATGTTGAGAGAAGTCGACCTCTAAATATATGCCTCTCATGGGACTTGATGGAGGGAAATACTTGTTGGTAGACGGAGGTGTGTTAGCACTTACAGTGACTATAAATTTGTTGGCACTCCTTACATATCAACTTGGGAAACCGAGGAAACTCACGGAACACTATCCATGCCATAGGATATGTCCTACGGGGTTACATCCCTTAATAGCGCAGTAATTTGATTGATGTCGATTGCTGACTGTGGTGGTTATGAGGATGATATGAGCAGTGGTTGCTGCCTTTTGTCCAAATACGGAGTTCCTCCCACACATACATAGTTGAGAATGTTCATGATAATAATATTTATCTTAGCTCCTATATGCTAGTGGTGTATCCGCTACTCTTGGAACGCTTTTCCCCTATTGCAGTTCCAATCTCTCTTACATACACGATACTTACTTTCTGTATTCAGTTGTTTTACTTTACTTTATTGTTGCTCTTATACCTAAACCAAAAACACCCTTTTACACAATACTCGCATTTTATATTATTACTTAGAACTTTATTCAGCATTTCTATTATAATATTTATTTCAAGAGTTATTAGACTTCAGACTCCCTATGGAATCGATGTCTTTATTTCGAAACTAGCTACAAACGATCTGTGCACTTGCAGTCATCAAGCTATTTTCTAGCGCCGTTGCCGGGGAGCTAAGAGCTTTAGGTCTTTAGTTTTTGCTTATTTATTTTTGTCTTGCTAAATTTGTTTTGAGTTACAGGTTTCCACCAACATGATAGAGTTTGAGAATACGACTAGTGCTAACCCACTCAACTACTTTGGGAAGCCCTATGATTTTATAAAAGAGATAACTCCAATGAGAAGACAAGGGGTTTGAAATAAATCTTCTACTACTTGGTATTTTACACAAGAAGCAATTTACTGGAGATGAAGAAGATCCTGATCCATATGAGCATATTGCATGTTTCAAAGATATATGTGGCACTTTTCAATTGACGGGATATACCTCTTATGAGGTAAGGGTTAAACTTTTCAGTCAAACTGTGGTAAGTATAACTCTCTCAGGGTATAGATCTCTACCCCCTGAAGCCACTACTATTTGGGATAATCTAGCCTATGAATTTCTATCAAAATATTATCCATTATCAAAATCATTTGGAATCAGGCGTCTTATAATGACATGGAGGAATCTCTCTAATGAAGGACTAGTAAGAGCTTATATGAGATTTAAAGATTTACTACGTCTATGACCTCATCATGATTTACCTGAATGGTATGTATTGCATATCTTTTATGGCTGTTTAATTGAACCTAATAAAATTGAAGTAGACTTTCGTGGAAGGAGCCTTTATGAATCTTCCTATAACTAAAGCTTGGGCTTTACTTAATAGAATTCACGATCATAGAGTTACATGGAATTTTGTCTAGGAAGTGAAGGAGGCGTAGAAATAGAACATGATTGTATTCATGACTATAATAAAAAGGGCCATGTTAAAGAATTATCTAAAGAAATTTATTTGGATTCAGATCTTGTGTTGCAAGTTATTAAAGCTTTTACAGAACATATCAAAGCTCCAAAGAGGGTACAGTAAAGTATGATCCACCACCTGAACTTGAGAAGAAAAGAGAAGATAAAGCAACACTAGCCTTCTTAGAACCAAAACATGAGATGCCTTTCCCTAACACTTCACAAAAGCATATTCTTGAATATGAACTAGTCAAAGCAGTACAGGAAAAGAAGGAAGAAGAAAGTATGCCAGAAGTTGTGGAACATCTGGAAGAAACCAAAGATGAAGAGGTAATCAAGGAAACAATTATGGCTATGTATGCACATTGTAACATAGTTGAACTTGATGAAGATACTTCCGTATTGGTTGAAGGTAAAACAAAGGTAAAAGATGTGGGTAAGCCTATTCTTCCCTGCATATTTAAAGAAACATGGCATTATGGTTTATGCGATCTTGGCACCGAAGTTAATGTTATATCTTACGATTTCTACTTAGAAATAAAAGAAGAAATAGACCCGGCTACAATTGAAAATACATGATATGACAATTATGTTAGCCAATAAAATCTCGGGATCCAATGGGAGTAGTTGAAGATACAACTGTCACAATTGGCAACAAAAACTTTCCTATCAATTTTGTAGTTGTTGATATGCTAGCTGACACTCTTTGCCCAACTATAGGTGCATATGTGGATTTCAAAAAGAGATTGTGTCTCTTAAGCTTGGGGGAGTGGAAAATGAATTCCACTTTTCCAAATTTAAAGACATGCCTCCACAAATACAAGAAGAAGAGGAAGAGAAAACTATTGAGGAAATGGCAGCTCTTTCTTTAGTAATCAAGAAGAAGAAATAAATGAAGATCCAAATTATGAAGAAATAGTTATGAAGGAAAAGTCCCTAGGAGAACTAGAAGATGAATTCGATTCACTTCCCATTATGGGACCTCCAACTGATGAGGCTTTTGAAGAGCCAGAAATGAGAGGGGACGATGAACTAGCACCCCCAGAGTTGAAGACTATACCAGATAATCTTAAATATAGGTTTTTAGATGATACAAATAAGTTTCCTGTTATTATTAGTGCTAAACTTTTAGGAGAAGAAGAACTCATGAAGATACTTAAGAAGCATCGCAAGGCCTTTGGGTACTCAATGGATGATTTGAAGGGCATTAGTCCCATGATAACTGTCCATCGAATATTCATGGAAGAAGGGGCTAAACCAGTAGTGGAATTTAATAGAAGATTGAAGCCTGAAATGAAGGAAGTGGTAAGAAAATAAATTATACGCCTACTGGACGCAGGTATAATCTATCCGTTAAAGAAAGTGAATGGGTAAGTCATGTTCATTGTGTCCCTAAGAAGGGCGGTTTTACTGTTGTTCCTAATGAAAACAATGAATTGATACCTACTAGAACTATTGTTGGGCATATGATGTGCATAGACTTCAGAAAATTAAATAAAGAAACTAGGAAATATCACTATCCTTTACCGTTCATAGATCAAACTTTAGAAAGGTTAGCAAATCATACTCATTTTTGCTACTTGGACGGATACTCTAGTTTTCTCAAATAGCTATTCATCCGGATGACCAACTTAAATAAACTTTCATTAGTCCATATGATTTACATGCTTACCGACATATTCCTTTTGGTTTATGTAATGCTCCAGCTACTTTTCAAAGATGCATGACTACTATTTTTGCGGATTTATAGAACTTATAATGGAAGTATTTATGGATAACTTTTATGTCTATGGAACTTCATTTATTAGTTGCTTGGATAATCTCAAAAGAGTCTTGTTCTCAATTGGGAGAAGTGCCATTTATGGTCAAAGAAGGTATAGTCCTTAGACACAAGGTATCAGGTAAGGGAATTAAAGTTGATAGAGCTAAGGTTGAGGCAATAGAGAGAATGCCACAACCTAGGGATATTAAAGGTATAAGAAGTTTCCTTGGTCATGTGGGTTTTTACAGAAGGTTCATTAGAAATTTCTGGGAATATCTAAACCTTTGACTAACCTCCTG
>CAJUXJ010002111.1:48514-106814 GCA_910589775.1 Avena eriantha
GTGAAGAAGGTCAGACGGGGATCTAGACATTGCATCCATGGACCTTCCACCCACTTGGACACATATATCTAGGTCCACGTGCAAGTTCCAGTGGGATTCCGGAGCTCCGGCGGTCCTTTTCCAGCGAACCCTAGTCGGTAGGGCCCAGGGTCTACCCCTGTAGCTTTCTTAGTACGAGGTTCAGACAACGCGCTTTTTGTTGGTTTAGCTTTGTTTAGGTCATATACATGGAAAACAAAGGTTAGGACCTTATAGCACATGCTAGCCCCCCGGTATACCTGCAGCGGGACTGTTACCCCTACACGTCCAGGAATCTACTAAGTGTTATCGCACGCATGTGAAGAAGGTCAGACCGGGGATCCAGACATTGCATCCATGGACCTTCCACCACACTTGGACACATATACTAGGTCCACGTGCAAGTTCTAGTGGGATTCCAGAGCTTCGGCGGTCCTTTTCCAACGAAACCCTAGTCGGTGGGGCTCGCGGGTCTACCCCTGTAGCTTTCTTAGTAAGAGGTTCAGACAACGCGCTTTTTTGTTTGTTTAGCTTTTTTAGGTCATATCTACATGGAAAACAAAGGTTGGGACCTTATAGCACATGCTAGCCCCCCGGTATACCCGTAGCGGGACTGTTACCCCTACACGTCCAGGAATCTACTAAGTGTTATCGCAGGCATGTGAAGAAGGTCAGACCAGGGATCTAGACATTACATCCATGGACCTTCCACCACACTTGGACACATATACTAGGTCCACGTGTAAGTTCCAGTGGGATTCCGGAGCTCCGGCGGTCCTTTTCCAGCGAAACCCTAGTCGGTGGGGCCCACGGGTCTACCCCTGTAGCTTTCTTAGTACGAGGTTCAGACAACGCGCTTTTTTGTTGGTTTAGCTTTGTTTAGGTCATATCTACATGGAAAACAAAGGTTGGGACCTTATAGCACATGCTAGCCCCCGGTATACCCGCAACGGGACTGTTACCCCTACACGTCCAGGAATCTACTAAGTGTTATCGCACGCATGTGAAGAAGGTCAGACCGGGGATCTAGACATTACATCCATGGACCTTCCACCACACTTGGACACATATACTAGGTGCACGTGCCAGTTCCAGTGGGATTCTGGAGCTCCGGTGGTCCTTTTCTAGCGAAACCCTAGTCGGTGGGGCCTGCAGGTCTACCCCTGTAGCTTTCTCAGTATGAGGTTCAGACAACGCGCTTTTTTGTTGGTTTAGCTTTGTTTAGGTCATATCTACATGGAAAACAAAGGTTGGGACCTTATAGCACATGCTAGCCCCCCCGGTATACCCGCAGCGGGACTGTTACCCCTACACGTCCAGGAATCTACTAAGTGTTATCGCCCACGGGTCTACCCCTCTAGCTTTCTTAGTACGAGGTTCAGACAACGCGCTTTTTTGTTGGTTTAGCTTTGTTTAGGTCATATCTACATGGAAAAGAAAGGTTGGGACCTTATAGCACATGCTAGCCCCCCGGTATACCCGCAGCGGGACTGTTACCCCTACACGTCCAGGAATCTACTAAGTGTTATCGCCCGCGGGTCTACCCCTGTAGATTTCTTAGTACAAGGTTCAGACAACGTGCTTTTTTGTTGGTTTAGCTTTGTTTAGGTCATATCTACATGGAAAACAAAGGTTGGGACCTTATAGCACATGCTAGCCCTCCCGTATACTCGCAGCGGGACTGTTACCCCTACACGTCCAGGAATCTACTAAGTGTTATCGCACGCATGTGAAGAAGGTCAGACCGGGGATCTAGACATTGCATCCATGGACATTCCACCACACTTGGACACATATACTAGGTCCACGTGCCAGTTCCAGTGTGATTCCGGAGCTCCGGCGGCCTTTTCCGGCGAAACCCTAGCCGGTGGGGCCCGCGGGTCTACCCCTGTAGCTTTCTTAGTACGAGGTTCAGACAACGCGCTTTTTTGTTCGTTTAGCTTTGTTTAGGTCATATCTACATGGAAAACAAAGGTTGGGACCTTATAGCACATGCTAGCCCCCCGGTATACCCGCAGCGGGCTGTTACCCCCTACACGTCCAGGAATCTACTAAGTGTTATCGCACGCATGTGAAGAAGGTCAGACCGAGGATCTAGAAATTATATCCATGGAACTTACACCACACTTGGACACACATACTAGGTCCACGTGCAAGTTCCAGTGGGATCCTGGAGCTCCGGCGGTCCTTTTCCAGCGAAACCCTAGTCGGTGGGGCCCGCGGGTCTACCCCTGTAGCTTTCTTAGTACGAGGTTCAGACAACGCGCTTTTTTGTTGGTTTAGCTTTGTTTAGGTCATATCTACATGGAAAACAAAGGTTGGGACCTTATAGCACATGCTAGCCCCCGGGTATACCCGCAGCGAGACTGTTACCCCTACACGTCCAGGAATCTACTAAGTGTTATCGCACGCATGTGAAGAAGGTTAGACCGGGGATCTAGACATTACATCCATGGACCTTCCACCACACTTGGACACATATACTAGGTGCACGTGCCAGTTCCAGTGTGATTCCGGAGCTCCGGTGGTCCTTTTCGAGCGAAACCCTAGCCGGTGGGGCCCGCGGGTCTACCCCTGTAGCTTTCTTAGTACGAGGTTCAGACAACACGCTTTTTTGTTCGTTTAGCTTTGTTTAGGTCATATCTACATGGAAAACAAAGGTTGGGACCTTATAGCACATGCTAGCCCCCCGGTATACCCGCAGCGGGACTGTTACCCCTACACGTCCAGGAATCTACTAAGTGTTATCGCACGCATGTGAAGAAGGTCAGACCGAGGATCTAGAAATTATATCCATGGAACTTACACCACACTTGGACACACATACTAGGTCCACGTGCAAGTTCCAGTGGGATCCTGGAGCTCCGGCGGTCCTTTTCCAGCGAAACCCTAGTCGGTGGGGCCCGCGGGTCTACCCCTGTAGCTTTCTTAGTACGAGGTTCAGACAACGCACTTTTTTGTTGGTTTAGCTTTGTTTAGGTCGTATCTACATGGAAACAAAGGTTGGGACCTTATAGCACATGCTAGCCCCCCGGTATACCCGCAGCGGGACTCTTACCCCTACATGTCCAGGAATCTACTAAGTGTTATCGCACGCATGTGAAGAAGGTCAGACCGGGGATCCAGACATTGCATCCACGGACCTTCCACCACACTTGGACAAATATACTAGGTCCACGTGCAAGTTCTAGTGGGATTCCGGAGCTTCGGCGGTCCTTTTCTAGCGAAACCCTAGCTGGTGGGGCCCGCGGGTCTACCCCTGTAGCTTTCTTAGTAAGAGGTTCAGACAACGCGCTTTTTTGTTTGTTTAGCTTTGTTTAGGTCATATATACATGGAAAACAAAGGTTGGGACCTTATAGCACATGCTATCCCCCCGGTATACCAGCAGCGGGACTGTTACCCCTACACGTCTAGAATCTACTAAGTTTTATCGCACGCATGTGAAGAAGGTCAGACCGGGGATCTAGACATTGCATCCATGGACCTTCCACCACACTTGGACACATATACTAGGTCCACATGCAAGTTCCAGTGGGATTCCGGAGCTCCGGCGGTCCTTTTCCAGCGAAACCCTAGTCGGTGGGGCCCGTGGGTCTACCCCTGTAGCTTTCTTAGTACGAGGTTCAGACAACGCGCTTTTTTGTTGGTTTAGCTTTGTTTAGGTCATATATACATGGAAAACAAAGGTTGGGACCTTATAGGACATGCTAGCCCCCTGGTATACCTGCAGCGGGACTGTTACCCCTACACGTCCAGGAATCTACTAAGTGTTATCGCACGCATGTGAAGAAGGTCAGACCGGGGATCTAAACATTACATCCATGGACCTTCCACCACACTTGGACACATATACTAGGTCCACGTGCTAGTTCCAGTGGGATTCCGGAGCTCCGGCGGTCCTTTTCCAGCGAAACCCTAGTCGGTGGGGCCTGCGGGTCTACCCTTGTAGCTTTATCAGTATGAGGTTCAGACAACGCGCTTTTTGTTGGTTTAGCTTTGTTTAGGTCATATATACATGGAAAACAAAGGTTGGGACCTTATAGCACATGCTAGCCCCCGGTATACCCGCAGCGGGACTGTTACCCCTACACGTCCAGGAATCTACTATGTGTTATCGCCCGCGGGTCTACCCATGTAGCTTTCTTAGTACGAGGTTCAGACAACGCGCTTTTTTGTTGGTTTAGCTTTGTTTAGGTCATATCTACATGGAAAACAAAGGTTGGGACCTTATAGCACATGCTAGCCCCCCGGTATACCCGCAGCGGGACTGTTACCCCTACACATCCAGGAATCTATTAAGTGTTATCGCACGCATGTGAAGAAGGTCAGACCGGGGATCTAGACATTACATCCATGGACCTTCCACCACACTTGGACACATATAATAGGTCCACATGCAAGTTCCAGTGGGATTCCGGAGCTCCGACGGTCTTTTCTAGCAAAACCCTAGTCGGTGGGCCCCGCGGGTCTACCCCTATAGCTTTCTTAGTACGAGGTTCAGACAACACGCTTTTTGTTGGTTTAGCTTTGTTTAGGTAATATCTACATGGAAAACAAAGGTTGGGACCTTATAGCACATGCTAGCCCCCCGGTATACCCGTAGCGGGACTGTTACCCCTACACGTCCAGGAATCTACTAAGTGTTATCGCACGCATGTGAAGAAGGTTAGACCGGGGATCTAGATATTGCGTCCATGGACCTTCCACCACACTTGGACACATATACTAGGTCCACGTGCAAGTTCCAGTGGGATTCCGGAGCTCCGGCGGTCCTTTTCCAGCGAAACCCTAGTCGGTGGGGCCCGCGGGTCTACCCCCGTAGCTTTCTTAGTACGAGGTTCAGACAACGCGCTTTTTTGTTGGTTTAGCTTTGTTTAGGTAATATCTACATGGAAAACAAAGGTTGGGACCTTATAGAACATGCTAGCCCCCAGGTATACCCGCAGCGAAACCCTAGGCGGTAGGGCCCGCGGGTTAAAGGGGTAGATCTGCGGGTCCCTCAGACTAGGGTTTCTTCAGAAAAGGACCATCGCACCACATGAATATATATTATAGAAAGGAAATGGAAAAAGGAGGAAAAAAATAAAATTAAATATATTAAACATAAGAAAATAAAAATGAAACTGGAAAAAATAGAAAACAAATATGTTGGTCTGTGCCGACGGCCAGGCCGTCGGCACAGATCGGTGAAAAATCGGTTGGACTATGCCGACGGTTTGGCCGTCGGCACAGCCAGGGTTCCAACTTATCCCCCCGCCTCAGTCGCTCCCGCACGCACACTGCTCACGCACAGGGTTTGACCCGCTCCGCCGCCGCTACTGCCGAACCGCCGTCGCCTCGCGGCCGTGACCTGCAAGCCCGACCCGGCCCTGCGGAGCTCCCCCGGCCGCCACCGCCCCTGCCTCACCTGCCCCCCGGAGCTCCCCCAGCCGTCGCCGCCCCTGCCTCACCTGCCCCCGCGGAGCTCCCCCGGCCACCGCCGCCACTGCCTCACCTGCCCCCGCGGAGCCTGACCTGGCCTCGCGGGCTCCCTCTCCTGTGGCCCCGACCTTCCTCTGCACCTCGCCGGCAGCGTCGTGCGCCCCGCCGGCGCTCTGCTCGTGGGTGCCGCCGTCCTCTGCTCGCGGGCCTCCTCTGCTCGCGAGGCCCTCCTCTGCTCGCGAGGCCCTCCTCTGCTCGCGGGTCTCCTCTGCTCGTGTGGCCACCACCAGGAACCTCCTCTACTGCGAGCTCCGCGCCGCCAAGGTAAATCCTCTAGTCTTTTTTTGTTCTCTGTTTTAGGTAGTTAAGTTAGTATATATGATAGTTTTAGTATATATGGTAGTTTAGTATATTAGGTAGTTAAGGTAGTTTAGTATATATGATAATTTTAGGTAGTTCAGTTAGTATATTAGGTAGTTTAGATAATTTTAGGTAGTAGCAGTAGGTTTTAGGTTGCTTGGCGTTTTGCCGGTAGTGGGATTTTTGCTCGGTAGGGGCTGCGGTGCTTCAGATCTGAGCGGCCAGATCTTGAGGTTTCTAGGCCAGATCTTGAGATTTCTAGGGTTTCTAGGTTTCTAGGGTTCCTCCTTGTGCTGACGGTCTTCGTGACCCGTTTATCAAAAAAAGTTAGTTTAGATAAATTATGTGAGCTAAATAGGTTAATTTATTTGTGTTTGCAATCTGCAGACTTTGAGGTGGACACTAGGCCCCGTCGGACAGGTTGCCGTCCTGGAGGTCGTCACCACCCTGCAAATCAGATCCTGACGCCGTCCCGGAGGTTGCCATCGGAGAGGTCGCCGTTCTGCTACTCGACCTTCCTCGACTATTCGCTCACGCTTCGAGGGTATAAATCTTGCACCCATCTTGTAATGTACCTAGGTTTTATTTTTGTATCTAGATCACCAAGTCAGTCGCGAAACCTAGGCGTCTCCCGTTCGAAAGGGTTACACGAATAAATATGCATTCGATCGCATATTTAAAACTGTAGATCTTTTGGATTGTCCACGTTTTTTGGACAGCCGGAGGATGTGTAGATTGGATATGTTCTCCACGGTCTACCCCGAACCGAGGCAGGATTTCGGCGGCACCCCCACGTTGTTCTCCGGATGCACATTCCTCTCGGCATTTTTTGTCGAGACGTGTATCGGGAGAACAGCGGGGAGGTGCTGCCGAAATTTTGTCTCAGTTCGGGGTAGACCATGGACATCATATCCAATCTACACATCTTTGGGTGGGATTAGGACATATCTTTTCCTATTAGACATGTTAGGTGTATGCATGGAATAACAACGCAAGATTTGTATATTTAGTTTGATGTCATTAATTAAAATGAAATATTATATTTGTATTGTGGCTCCCGATGAACAGAGGATGGCTGGTAATGGTTGGATGTACAGTGGCCGTAGTAATGCGCTTGAAAGAATAGAGGAGTGGGTATGGAAGACCAATTTTCTGGTGAAGGAGTTAGCGCGTGGTTCAAAGGTAGTTCGTGCAAGGTGTCCTTGTGCTCATTGCATGAGGCTTCGTCGTCAGACAAAGGATGATATGAGTAAACACCTATGGCAGTATGGGTATATGCTTGACTACGAGCCTTCAGTCAACTTTTCTCAGTACGAATGTGATGGAGCCGAGGTGATGCGACAGCGGATCGATGTCATTGAGAATGATGGGATTAGAAACTTGCTAGAGGATCTTCGTGATGCCGACATGCCAAATTCGCCACCTCCACGGGAGGAATCGCTAGAACCGGAGAAACCAGGTCAACCAGAGGAACCGGAGGCAACCGCGAAGGCCTTCTATGATATGATGGCCTCGGCTAAGAGGCCTCTATATCCGGATGCGAAAGTGTCTCAGCTCGATGTCATCTCGCAAATACTAGCCGACAAGTCCCAGTACGCCACCACCCGAGCAAGCTTTGAACGTAATTTGTTTACGTATGGTAACATGTTCCCCGAAGGGCATTGTCTACCTAAAAGCATGTATGAATGCCGGACAATGATGAAAGCGCTCACCATGGATTATGTAAAGATAGATTGTTGTCCAGCAGGCTGCCTTTTGTTTTGGAAACAGTTTGAGGATGACAAGTACTACAGCAAGTGTGGGGCCTCTAGGTATCATGAGAGAAAGGGACGTGATGGTCAGATGACACAAACAAATGTCGCCGTGAAGATTCTTCATTATCTCCCATTCATAAAAAGAATCCAGCGGCTTTACATGACCGAGGAGTCTGCCACACAGATGAAGTGGCACAAGATAGGGAACAGATGCCATGACGAGAACGGACATGAAATGATGGGACATCCATCTGATGGTAAGGCATGGAAGAACTTCGATGCAAAACACGAGACATTTGCAAGTGAGGCTCGGAATGTCTTGCGATAGCAACCGATGGATTCAATCCATATGGTATGTCGACCACCTCTTACAGCTGTTAGCCCGTGTTTGTTATTCCGCTCAATCTCCCTCCCGGAGTTCTAATGCAGAGGAATACCATATTCCTATCACTTGTCATTCCAGGGCCTGAATACCCGGGGAAGAATTTGAGTGTCTACATCCAGCCGCTTATTGATGATTTGAACCACGCTTGGCACCACGGGACATTGACATATGACCGAGCATCTAAGACAAACTTCCTCATGAGAGTTTGGTACCAGTATTCCATGCACGACATGCCCGGCTACACCCTATTTTGCGGATGGTGTACATCCGGTAATTGGCCTTGCCCAGTTTGCATGGTCAAACTTGAGTTCTTTTGGCTAACCGCGGGTGGCAAGTATGTCGCCTTTGACAAACATCGACCTTTCCTCAAAAGAGGGCACCGATTCAGACGAGACAAAAAGAACTTCATGAAGGGCATAGTTGTGAATGAAGAAAAGGCAATACCAACGTTTGATGGTGCAGCTGTTAAAGCCGAGCTACTTGCTCTTAAGCGTACTGAGATTCCTAGCCCACAATTTGAGGGATATGGTAAAACGCACAACTAGACTCACGAGGCAGCCATAACGAAGCTCGAGTATTACAAGGACCTCGAACTTCCCCATAACATCGATGTGATGCACACTGAAAAGAATGTAGGAGAGTCCCTCTTTCACACAATTTGCAACATTCCTGGGAAGTCAAATGATAATGTCAAGGCTAGGGTCGATGTTGAGAAGCTATGTGATAGGAAGAAACAACACATGCAGCCTCCTGACCGCAATGAAGAAATTGGTTCAAGCCGCATGCCATCTTCTGCCTTGATAGTGACCAAAAGAAGGAGGCATTCAAGTGGCTCAAATACGTCGTGATGTTCCCTGATGGTTATTGTTCAAATATTAGTAAGGGAGTCAATCTTGCGACGGGAAAAGTCACCGGGCTAAAGAGTCATGACTATCATATATGGATTGAGCGGCTGATGCCAGTGATGGTTCGAGGGTATCTCCCTGATCATGTATGGCGAGTGCTTGCGGAGTTGAGCCATTTCTTTCGCACTCTTTGTGCTAAGCAGGTATCTCCCGAGCTGATTGAGAGGCTGCAGGAACTAATGCCAGAGTTGCTATGCAAGTTGGAGATGATCTTTCCGCCAGGATTTTTTACTCCGATGGCGCATCTCATTGTGCACCTCGCGAACGAGGTACTCTTGGGTGGACCAGTGCAGTTTCGTTGGGAGTTCTGTATTGAGAGAGAGTTTAAGTATATTCGGATGAAATGTGGAAACAAAAGTAAGATTGAAGCATGCATAGCTGAGGCAACTCTGATCGGGGAGATAGCAGACATCACGACTAAGTACTATGCCGATGATGTTCCCACTCTGCATAACCTGATCACTCAGTACAATGTCGACGAGTTGGAGGAAGACCCCAAGATCCCACTCTTTCAATCTCCCGGTGGCAAGTCCGGTGCTGGAAAAGAGTACTTATTGAAGCCGAACAAAAAGGAGGGCATAATGTTCTATGTTCTCATGAACATGAAGCATGAACTTATCAGTTTCATGAGGTAAACTGATGAACAAATTACTTATTCCAACTAGTAACTCGATTCCGGTCTAACACGCGTTTTCTCCTTTTAGCCAATTGAAGGATGAACAATGGTCGGAAATGAGGGATCCCAGTGTCGTGGAGCTGGACACTCTTCTAAAAGATGGTGCCCCGGGAAAGAAAAATTTCGTGGCTTGGTTCAGGGCCAAAGTAATTTCTAACCTGTCCCTCTTTCCTTGCAGTCCGTGACTTGTCCCTATTATTACACATATCCCTCTTACCTTGCAATTCGTGACATGTAGGGAGCTGATCACAACGTTGAGATGACGAATGAGATTCGATGTGTTTCACAGGGTTGTAGCCATAGAGTCATGAGGTATCAGAAGTACGATGTTAATGGGTACCGCTTCCATACAGAGTTTTACCAGAACAATCGGCCTAATGCAAAAACTATAAATACCGGGGTCTTCACCGGAGGAACCGATGAAGTTGATTACTACGGGATATTAGAGGACGTATACGAGCTGACATTCGAGACAAACATAAAACTCAAGCTCGTTGTGTTCAAATGCCACTGGTTCGACCCCATCGATGGACAAAGAAGTACCCCTTACATGGGGTTAGTTGAAGTTAGGCCTTCAACCACCTATAGCGGAGCCGATGTGTATATAGTGGCTCACCAAGCCAAGCAAGTTTATTATTTGCCCTACCCATTCAAGAAAGAGGAACTCCAGGTTTGGGAAGTCGTCTTCCAGGTATCGCCACATGGTAAGCTACCCAGGCCCAACGCCGACGATTACGTCAACATTGACCCTGTAACATACGAGGGAGTTTTCTATCAAGAGGAATAGAACTTTGGGGTTTTTGACATACAAGTGGGTCATGAGGGCCTCGAGAATGATGCACAAACTCGTGGTGAGACAGTGGTGGATTTAAAGGACGTTGATATGCTCACCAAGTTTCATCTGGTGAATTTCAACACTGATGAGCCTCCACCGTGCGACCAGCCTTACTACTCACGTGATAGTGATACTGATAGTGAAAATGAGAACAACCAAGTACTTTATGATAGTGATGATTAGAGGTGAGGGTCTTTTATGTCTTTATGCATAGTATTTATTTCTCAACATGCTTCTAAATTTAATTATGTCTTTATTTATACTTAATTGTTTACTCTTTCTCAATGCAGGTGATTGACCAATGCCTCGGGGGAGCAAGGAATCAACGGCCTCCCTTCTCAAGTTGATAAACCAAGAGAAGATTACCCAAAGGGGAAGGGTACATCGTCCCAACCCGCGCTACTCGAGAGCCGAGGACCCACCTCCCTCACAGGGAGAACATCCCCCAATAGGAGGACGAGGACGAGGACGAGCACGAGGAGGTGCATCACGAGGAGGTGCAGCACGGGGAGGTGCAGCACGAGGACGAGGAGGTGTAGCCTCGAGTACATACTCATCTCCCCCATTGTTTATGAATTACGTCTATATTTCTTATGTCTTCAAGATAAATTGTTTACTCTTTCTCAATGCAGGTGCAAGACTCGATTCAGAGGATCCAGACTCATCTCCCTCGCGGCGTGTTGCTCGTTTGTCTGACTTACCCTCCGCTTCTGGCACCGTGGCTTCATAGTCAGATTCGGACGAGGAGTTGGAGGGGATGTCGGATGAGGAGGCGGAGGTTGAGGCGCCGCCGGAGGGTGAGGCGCCGCCGAAGAAGTTGCCGACTTGTGGGGAGGCGCGTGTCCCTACAAAGGAGCCTCGCCCGGAGGAGAGACCTACGATTGAGCCCTATGGCAAATAGTAAGTGACTTTACTAATTCGATCACCATCGTTCTTTTTTCACCATCATGCTAACTCATGCTTTTGGTCATAACAATTTGGCATGTACTAATGTTTGTTTATTGTGCAGCAATTGGACACATCCTAAGGGGGTCCGCCACCCTAATAGCTTGCTTGGATCTTTGATTAGGAAGTATTGGCCGGGCTTGTACACTACAGTCCCCAACGGCCAGAGGAAGCTAGCTTGGTTTTGGGCGGACTTTGAGGCCTCCACCGATTGCCCGGGCTTCGGGAGTGCTGCTGATGCTGTGATTAGCAGCTTTTGGGTAAGGCATACTTTTTCTCACCATCGTGCTAACTCATTACTTTCATAATTATTTTGCCCACCATCGTGCTAACTCATGACTTTTGGGTTGCATGATTGAAGGTCTTCTATCAGGTGAGACCTGAGCATCAGGTGGCGGCGCAGAAGACTTTGCTTGCAGCTTGTCGGAAGTTGACAACGCAACAATGGTACAACACCGAGAATACGTTGATCAATCACTTCCAATCTGAGCACGGCCTTAAGATACGGAAGGATGAGATTGCCAAGGGTCAGAAGCCAAAAATGACGGTGGCTGATTTCATGACGGTAAGTAGATTATCAATGAGAAGTTCCATAGATGCTAAGTTCCCATTGCATTATCTATTCTTCAAATAAGTGTTGTGGTTTCAGGTTATGCCAATGTGGTGTGAACACAAAGAAGACGCTTTTGAGGTGTTGGCTGGTAGGTGGGTCGGGGAAGACCCTGACTTCGAGGTCGTGAGCAAGCGGAACAAGAAAAACCACGGCAACATGGGAACACACAGCGGGGGAAGCCGCAACCATGGTCTCTTCAAGAAGCACTTGGTATATACATACATGGAACAACCTGCATTTATTTCCTATCATGTTATTAGTTGACACACATAATTAACATTTCTTTGGCGATGCCGGTGGAGACGGAGGGGGAGGTTGATAGCCCTATTACCGACCTAGTCGTGTGGGAGAAGATGAAGACGAAGAAGCCGGACCTACAACAGCCTCAACCCCAGCTTGCTCAGTACTACGGCAACGCCAAGGAGAAGCTCAACATCTACTGCGAGAAGCTCAAGGGTTTGCATCCAGAGGTGGATGAGCCCATGCACGTTGAGGTCGATGAGACTGCATTGATCATGGCGAGCCACGGCAAGCCGCATGGCCGTTTCAACATTCTTGATGCAGTGGTCCAGCCTACCATGACCCTCACACAAGTCAAGGCTACCCTCACCCCCGATCACCCCTCTATCGCGCCTCGTCCTCGGCCTACTACCTCCACCGTCGATGTAAGTATTTCTCATTTTCACCGTCTTTCCGCAATTTGATCCTAAATGGCTAAGTTGACGAGATTCTTTATTTTTGAAATTGTAGCATGATTTCCAGGATGCCTACAAGGACATCCAGGCAAATTATAACAAGGAGTATGATGCATTGCTTGAGCTGAGAGCAGAGTGCGATGCGTACTCTAGGAAAGTGACGGCTGTAAGTTTTAACCTTTACTTTTGCAAATGATGACAAGTCCCACTTCCTCCACTTTGAGCCTTTGTTTCTGCAACGACTGACATATAACTACCCTGTAGGCGATGAATCACTACTTCACCACTGGACAGCAGGTTCCAGTAGAAGGTGATCAGCCACCTGATCCTGGGATGCCGCCTCGCTGCATATCGATGGAAGATTTCGCTGCCAGATACTACGGAGGGACCCCGGCAGGTTCTTTGACAAACCACTTGTTACCGCTTTCATATGCCTTGCAAGTTGCTAAGTTTTGCTCAAACATGTAGGGCACGGGACGCTCTGGGACATCACCCTTTGGTCGCGCCACGCGATGGCACACAACTTCGTCTCATGGCGCCTGGTGGTTCAGCTAGTGGTTCTACTTCCCCGATGGCCCGACGTGCGTCTCCTGAGCTCGGGACGGGAAGCCTCGGGCTCCTTGACACACCAACACATACACCGAGTTCGAGACCATGATCATGGACATGGTTAGAGCTAGAGCTAGATCTTGATCTCGTGTATGCACTTGTGATGATGTTGTTTGGATAACGAATATGTTTTGTGGATGATTGGGTTATTGTTTGCATGATTATGGATATTGCAATGTCATGTTGATTGCTTCAATATTTTATTTGTGAATTTTGAAATTATTTTGTTGGTGCTAAAATGGATCTAAAATTGAAAATAATCAAAAAAAATGCCAGGAGCTATGCCGACAGCAATGCCGTCGGCATAGCTTGCTGCCACCAAGCCTATTATGTGCTATATGGCACAGGCTGTGTCGACGGCCTGGCGCTTGGCGTAGCAGATGGGACTGTGCCGACGGCCTGGCCGTCGGCACAGATGGGCATCGTGGCTCTCTAGGCTGGGCCTGTGCCGACCGCCGGGCTATCGGCGTAGGGGGACACGCGGCGGGCTCTGCCTACGTCCTGGGCGGGACCTGTGCCGACGGCTCGGCCGTCGGCATAGTTTCAGGACTGAGCCGTTAGTAGACGGCAGTTGCCTGACAAGGTGGGTCCCACTGTAGGAATTGTGCCGAGAGGGTTCTACTACGCCGACGGGATTTTCGCTACGCCGACCAGGTGGTGCGCCGAGGGGGCTACGCCGACGGCCACCGTCGGCACAGCCTGTGCCGACGGCTATATTGGACTGTGCCGACGGCAGCCGGCCGTCGGCGCCTCCACCGTTTCCTGCAGTGTCACCCTCATGGGTCCTCAACCTTCCAGAGTGCTCAACCCCACAAATGGCTAGAGAAGGACCCGTCAATGGGGCCGCGGGAATATACCCGGGGTCACCCTCGTGAGAACCTCCTCCTTCCACAATGCCCTGCCCCCGGCAGGCTTCCGTTTCTGGATTGCCCTTTAGTTGGAAAGGAAATTCGCAAGAAACTGCTAGCTCCCGAGACCCTAGATACGGCAGTCACATTCACTACAAAGATCTGGGAGCAGGCATGATGAGTCCAAAATTGAAGCATATTTACCTCTTATTTTTGCATAAGTAGAGTAGGGTTTTAAATATTTTACTGTGATCGTGCACACCTTTTTTTTTGTTGCAACAAGATCCCGAATTACTAATATTTCATGAACATATGAATTGGGACTATCATATTTTGCAGTAATATGATATTTCTAAGTGATAAATGTCATTTAATTGATTTTTCCTCACACCTGGGAGAATAGCAAACGTGGAGAAGCCTACAGAAGTTTTAATGAGCACTGGTATGGGCGGAGCTTGCCCGTACCATCCAACCGTACCACCTGTCAGAGCATCCGTCTAGTAAAATACTCTCACCTTGCAAAGACGGATCTGAGATCCGACATTCACAGAAACTTCTAGCCTCGAAATACCATGCCAAAGAGGGATTTGGAGGAGGAACTAGACGAAGGGAAAATCCTTGCCGCTTCACGTATCATCGGAGGGCATCGCATCATCCCCTTCATCATCAACCTCTGCATCTCCATCACCATTACCATTCCCCTCTTCCATACTTTAGATCTTGTTGTAATTCTAAATACAATTGTGGTTTGCACTAGATTTATCTTCATACTTTTATCCGTCCATTTGAATATGATGACGTTGTTGATTTCTTCCACATGTGAGTAGTTCCCTTTGTTCTTGGGGATATGGAGAAACCCTATCATTATTATGAAATGAAATAAAGATGACCTATTACTTTGGTCCATGATACATTGATCTATGATGTTGTGTTTGATCTCTCTCTAGATGGTATGTGTAGTCGCCCACATATCATTTGCCTTCAGGTCTAAAGAGAGAGTGATACCCTTAGGATGTGTATGGGAGTATGTCAAGTGTTACTTTTGTGACTACAAGCATTGGCTTATAACCTACACGGTCAAAAGGGAATAAATAGTGATTCACTAACCTTATTACAATATCATGGGGAAACCCTTAATTGTCGTGGTCTATATAAGTGACTACTCTCAGGCATTGCAGTGGTTATTTAGAGATGACCTCATTACCTGACTCAAGAAAGCGACTTCCCACGAGTCTTGTAGTGAACATTTTATTATTGAGCTCTCTCCATGTATATCATGACGAAAGAAATAGGTTATCCTAATTCTGATTAATTATTACACGCTAGCAGTGTATCCCAAATCCCTAAGAATGTTTTAGCCTTATTGAGTCCCAACACCCATCTCCAACGCTTTGTTTACTTGTTTTATTACTTTCTTGCACACAAACACAAAACCTTTCAAACACCCTTTACTTGAGATCAAAGGCAGCTTACAAGTATGATTTGGTAGATAGTGACAAGGGGCATAAAGACCTTAAGCAAATAGCCTTTCGTGGGTTCGATGCTCTTATTTCAAAACTATTGTAACTACCTCGGTGAATTATGCTCTTAGTTACATGCCTGGATGAGCGAAAGTGGTTAAAATAGTACGGTGGGGCCCAGGGCCACTCACGGTTGACCTTTCGGCCGTCCTAACCACTTTCAGAACATCGGGACAAGAACGAGCGGCGTAATCGGCAGGCGAAGGGATCAACTACACACACAAGTGAGTATGTATGCAAGCCACATACAACAGTTCTCAGAGCCATTCCATCTAAAAGAAATAGAAATATTGCAACGCCATACGGCAAGATTCAAATATCCTAGATAGAGATAATATTTTAGGATAGCTCCTCATACATCAAACATCAGAGTATCAGGCGGAAGCGGAAACAAGATCCGAGTACGGATAAGAAGCAAATCGGCATAAGATGCCACATAAATAAACACATCCCGCCCACAGATCTCACGGATCCCCGATCCCGGATTCTCTACACCGAGTGATCGTTGCCAACATCATCTGTCTCCTCCACCCAGTATCCTTCTTGCGAATACACCTGTTCATCTGAATCAAACAATTTATCGCGTGAGGCCCTAGGGGTACTCAGCAAGTCTTTATGCCACTAAAGGGGACACAACCTGGGGTGACGCAATTGCAGCAAAAGATAATAACTAACAAATCTATAGATACTCGCTAACCATCCGCCTAACCAATGATAGACGGATGTCCGTGAATTTAGAATAACAGTTATAACCGTATAATTAACAGATCCATCCTCCTCCTCGCTTACCAACGAGGAAGCGGACGAACAACCCCCATCCGTTGGCAGTTTTATTAACCATTCCATGAGTATTGTACTACTTACTAATCAGGTACTTAGTCAGATTAAAGCGGCACTTTAGTTATACTTGTCTATGATCGAGAAACTGTACTCCAAGTCGTCCATAACCGCGGACACGGCTTTCAGAAAGATTTACCCTGCAGGGGTGCACGAATAGCAACACACACTCAATCAACCTCGGAAAAACCAACTCAAAACCCAACGAGGCATTCACGACAAAGCGATCACAGGATTCAGAAATATTTCAGGGGGCCACCCCATTAAGCTACCCGCAATGAAGTTGGCCGGCTCCGAGACGGACCCAAGGTTTGTGTCAATGGCTGTAAACGACTGGGAACCCGAAAGTGTGACTGGGCTTGTCGATACCGTGAAAACATTCCACGATCCAAAACAATACAGGTGCTCCACGCACAATCTTAATAAAACAGTAACATGGCATAAGTACAGGATAGTAATAAAGCCCCAAACTACTTTGTGGCCCCAAGAAATAAGAATGAATCAAGCTCTGGCTCAGGGGGGTCCATAATGCCTCCCGGCTGTGGATAGTGCGAATAGTCAAGGAACAGGAATCAAGTACTCGGGGTCCTACGGGACACAAGTGAGCATGAAAAACCAAATAGCAGATATTGCTCATCGGTGCCTCTTTCATTAGTTATCACATTACTACTCAGGTTAAGTTGTTTAGGTACCTCGTTAACCATCAGACACTCACATACCCTACACATACTTTTCTACGACTCGCATGGCTCAAACAACACCTGTAGTAATGGCTCATGGGATGGAGGGACAAGCTTCGGTGGGGTTTAAAAGTAAAGGCTATGCAGTACTTGGGATTCAATTTAATGCAATCGCGACTCAATGATGCAAGAATAAGATAGAGGCAATAGGTACTATATGTATGCAAGCATGTGGTAGTGCTTGTCTGGCAACTCAGTTGAAGCGAGAGATGGATCTGGGTAGTACTCTTGTGATTCCTGATAATTCTCCTGCTGGGTGTCTATTCGAAGAAGAACCAAACAAACAAGGGCCAACATAAATAAGGTACACAAGCATATGAATTAAAATGTGACAAGCAAACAAGCATGCCATGATGAATGATGCTCAATTTACATGGCATTAAAGTAGCATTGCAAGGGTGAGGTGTGGTACAAGAATAAAGCATTTTATTAATTATTTAACCAAGTTTTATTACCATAAACAGTTCTGATCTTTAATAATGACATGATGCATGCTTCAATTCAGAACAAGGAGTGCATAGATAGAACGGGATCATCGCGCTGATCGATTTAGACATATTATTTGACAAATTTGGAGTTGTAAATTGAAAGTTATTAATTTATTAAGAAAAAGGGAATTTTATTGTAATTTTAATCATCTCGAAAATTTAAAGTGCTCAAATAATATTTTGAATGACATATTTGAATTCCTCACATTTTTCTGATTCCAAAACATATATCATTTGTATTATTTGGATTTGTCAATTAAAAGTTATTATTTTCTGGACTTAAAACATATTTAACAATTTCTGAAATTATTTTTATTAACAGAAAAGATCGCAGAACTTTTTGCACACCGAGGCAGCTAGCCAGAGCGGCTGACAGTGGGCCAACCACTAACTCAGCGCAGGGAGCTAGCGATGGATAAGGTGGGGGGGTTTCTCTAGACTTTTCTCACCGTGAGGTTGCCTAGCCACAGAGAATGACAGGTGGGCCTCCGGGCGGCGGGGCCACAGCGCGCGCGGCCAACGGGCGCTGGACACGTGGGCAAGCCGGGGCACGAGGTGGTTATCTGTGGCGGACAGGATCTGCCGGGGGGTTTGTGCAAAATGGTCCAGCGAATCTGAATTCGATCCAAAAACAGGGCTAGCTCGTCTGATCTTCGGAAGACGGTGGCGAGCTAACCTTTGGGAATTTTGCGATGCTGCAAAAATCAAAGTTGAAGAGGGCAGCAATATGTACCACTTTCATGTACGGAGTTTCTCCGGTGGAGCACTGTGGAGCCCATAAATTGACGAAGAACAGCGACGAAAGATGGTGTCTGAGACTGTCGGACGGAATGCAGAAAAACGACATTTTTCTCTAGTTTCGCGAGACGATTCCGAGCTCATCTATGGACGGATCCGGGCGTGATCTGGCTCGTTGGAAAGAGGGGACGACCGGCTAGGTTTTTCGTTCTCGCGTCGTTCGAATAAGAGCATCGTGACGACGACACCGACGTGTGGAACTGAACAGGTCAGGCGTAGGCCACAATGCACTGTCGGACGCCTGCGCGTGGGTTCAGAGCGGCTAGCGAGCGTGCCGGTGCAGCGCGCACGCATGCGCGGCGGCGACGAGTTGATCTACCGGGCGTACATAGGAGGGATCTGGGGTGCTCACCGGGGTGTGACGTCGAGCGAGAATGTGGCTGGAACGAGGGACGGGACAAAGGCGAGGAGATGGTGCCCGCGGCGGCGGTGCGCGGCGACGGAGACGGTGGTGAGAACGCGAGCTGCTCCTCCTCGCGTCCAGGCTTGCAGGGGCTTGAGCAGGTTCACCGGCGGCAGCCGGTGGCTCGTGGCGGCGGCGATGGGGTTTTGGCGATATGGGGAAGGAGGAGGGAGTAGTTGGAGAGGATGAGGATGGGAAGGGGAGGGCACAGCCCTGCTGTTACCTACTTTATGCACGAGGAGAGGGGCACGGGTTCTGCGGGAGTGCGGCGGTACGGCGTGTTGGTCATGTGGACGAAGAAGAGAAACAGGAGGATAGACAGAGGCGTGCAGCGCGTCGGCCTGCAGCGTTGGGTTGGGACAAGGTTCAGAGGAGAGAGAGAAAGATCCCAGTGCGCGGCTCGCGATCGGGCTGGCGAGGCGGTTCCGGCTGGGCGCGACGGCTGCTGGGGCATCGACACAGGCGGGTGCGGCGGTGCAACCAAACCAGGTGGCAGGCCGGCTTGGGTTCATCTGGACCAGGAGAGAGGGAGCGCAGCTGCTGCTGATTGCACTTGGCCAGGGTGTCTAGCTAGCAAAGCAGGCAAACCACAAGAATGGAGATATGAAGGAGGCCTGCCATGCAAGGAGTGCAACACGCTTGCCAGCCGAAGAGTGCAAGGTGGGGTTAAAGATGAGGGTGTAAGTGTGTAGAAGTGGGGTGTCACACATAGATAGATGATCAGGTTTGGAACATATTTTACAAAGCAAGAAAAATCAAAGGCATTTAAACAAGAGACAAAACCACGTAGTGGTGTTGTTATTTTATGTGGCTAGAGAGAGGTGTTATATTGCATGTGGCTAGAGCTAGAGGTGTTATATTGCACGTGGCTAGAGCTAGAGTGTTGCATGCATGGGAATATTTTGTGAAAACAAAATATACCCCATGTATGTGTGCCAAACAAAGATCAAGAAAAAAAATTGCAAAACAAAATAAGCTCTTAGGTGTGACCAAGTACACTTGGCAAAAAGGAAGGGTTTGGGTATGATCCAATGTGTAGGTGAATGGAAAAAGGGTCCATACCAAAATAGATGTGAGCTTGATTTAAATACCAAGAAATAATAGCAATCCCACATTCATAATTAGATGGTGGAATATGAAGGATACCCAAAGGAAATTGGCATGCAAAAACAATAGTAGGTTGGAAGGAGTTAAAGAGATATGCCCTCAACTCAATTTAGGCATTTAGCACTAGATCAAGAACCAACTATAATATATCAAGAGCCAAATACAATTAATAATGCATATGAGAGAAGAACCAAATGGAAAAGGGTTTTATATGATGCTCAAATGCAAGGTGGCATGATGACATGAGCATGATATAATTATGATGCAACAATTATATGTAGGAAGTAGGCATTATATTACTAGACCAAGTAGCATTACAATTGTTAGACAATTGGGATGCTACAACTCTCCCCCACTAAACAGGAATCTTGCCCCGAGATTCTAGGAAGAAGAAGACTCGAAGAGGGTAGGATACTTGGCACGGAGCTCATCTTCACGTTCCCAAGTGGCTTCATCAACGGAATGGTGCGACCACTGCACCTTGCAGAACTTAATAGACTTGTTGCGAGTCCTTCTTTCTGCGACTTCCAGAATTTTTATGGGGTGTTCTTGATAAGACAAATCTTCTTGGAGGTTGATGAGTTCATGGTCCACGGTCCTGCCGGGATCCTTGAAGCACTTCTTGAGTTGGGAGATGTGGAAAACATCATGGACCTTGAGTTTTTCAGGGAGCTCAAGAGCATAAGCAACTTCTCCTCTCCTTCCACGAATTTTGAAAGGACCGATGTATCTAGGAGCCAGCTTTCCTTTGATACCAAAGCGGTGCGTGCCTCTCGTGGGAGTGACACGAAGGTAAATGAGATCACCAGGAACATACTCCATGTCCGTGTGCTTTCTGTCATAATTGCTCTTCTGGCGACTTTGAGCAATCTTCAGATTTTCAAGAATGATGTGAACCTTCTCCTCCGCTTGAGTTACAATGTCGGGACCAAACAATATTCTTTCACCTGCGCCCGACCAACCAATCGGAGTTCTGCATTTGCGACCATAGAGAGCCTCAAATGGTGCCATATTTAGACTCTTCTGGAAGCTGTTGTTGTAAGAGAATTCAGCATAAGGAAGACATTCTTCCCACTTCATGCCGAAAGAGATAACGCAAGCACGGAGCATATCTTCCAGAATCTGATTGATCCTTTCAACTTGTCCTTGCGACTGAGGGTGGTAAGCTGTGCTGAAGTTCAATTTTGTTCCCAAAGCATTTTGGAAACTTCCCCAGAACTTGGAAGTGAAGATGCTTCCACGGTCTGAACTGATCTCAAGAGGAACTCCATACAGAGAGACAATTCTGTTGATATAGAGCTCAGCCAACTGAATTGCAGAAATTGTTTCCTTGACGAGAAAGAAGTGAGCTACTTTGGAAAGCCTGTCGATGACAACAAAGATTGCATTGTTGCCCTTCTGCGGCCTTGGAAAACCAGTGATGAAGTCCATCTCTACTTTCTCCCATTTCCATTCCAGAGGCTTCAATGGCTGTAGAAGACCGGAAGGTTTCTAATGGACGGCTTTAACTCTACGATAGACATCACACTCCGAGACATACTTGGCACAATATCGTTTCAACCCAGGCCACCAATATTGTGTTTTCAAGTCCATGTACATCTTAGTGCTGCCAGGGTGGATAGAAAGAACATAATCATGCGCCTCCTTGAGAACTTGCTCTCTTAAACCCGGGTAGTCCGGAACAAACATCCGGTGTTCAAGAAAAGAGTGCCTTGGTCGTCTACGTGGAAAGACTCATATTTCGGAAGCTGAATGTTGGAGATGATCTTTTTAGTGTAAGGATCACCTAGCTGAATGGAGCGAACTTTTTCTTCCAAGAGAGGTGTTGCCAGAAGGTTCAGAAGATACCCTTGATCCAAAATTTCAAGGTTGAGCTTGCGGAATTCCTCGCACAAGAGAGGCTATTGTTCTTCCACCATGAGGTTGTTGACATAAGCTTTCCGGCTGAGAGCATCGGCCATGACATTAGCTTTGCCCGGAGTGTAGTTGATGGTCAAATCGAAATCATTGATTGTTTCAATCCACCTCCTCTGACGAAGGTTGAGATCAGGCTGTGTGAAGATATACTTCAGACTCTTGTGATCAGAAAAGATCTCACAACGGTTGCCAAGCAAGTAATGCCTCCATACTTTTAACGCAAAGACAACTGCTGCGAGTTCGAGGTCATGTGTAGGATAGTTGATCTCATGTGTCTTCAACTGCCGAGAGGCATAAGCAACAACTTGTTTTTCTTGCATAAGGACCGCACCCAATCCTTGCAATGAGGCGTCACAGAATATCTGGAAAGGCTTTGATGTATCTGGAGGAACCAAGACTGGTGTGGAAGTGAGCTTCTCTTTGAGTGTTTCAAAACTTGCTTGACATGCAGGAGTCCAAAGGTATTTCTTGCCTTTCTTGAGGAGATCGGTAAGAGGCTTCGCAATCTTCGAGAAGTTTTGAACGAAGCGACGACAGTAACTGGCCAAACCAAGGAAACTCCAGACTTCTTTGACATTTATAGGTGGAAGCCAGTCCATAATTGTCTTAATAGTTTCTGGGTTGACGGCAATGCCCTTGGCAGAGATGACGTGACCAAGGTAGGTGACTTGAGGCAGCCAGAATTCACACTTGGAGAACTTTGCATACAAGCGGTTCTCACGAAGCTTGTTTAGGACACACCGAAGGTGTTCTTCATGTTCTTCCTTTGACTTAGAATAGACTAGAATGTCATCCAGATAGACCACAACGAACTTATCAAGATACTCCATGAAAACTGAGTTCATAAGCCTCGAGAAGGTGGCAGGTGCGTTGGTGAGACCGAAAGACATGACCGTGTACTCATACAGGCCATAGCGAGTGGTGAAAGCTGTTTTGGGAACATCTTCCTTGCGAATCTTGATTTGATGATAACCACTTCTCAAATCAAGCTTAGAGAATACCACAGCTCCAGCTAGCTGATCGAAGAGATCATTAATCTGCGGAAGTGGATATTTATTTTTGATGGTTTTAGCATTGAGAGCCCGATAGTCAACACAAAGTCTATCAGTCTTGTCTCGCTTCTTCACAAAGATGGTTGGGCTACCCCAAGAACAAGTACTATGCTAAATGAAACCCAACTTCTCTTGTTCATCGAGCTGACGTTTGAGTTCAGCCAACTCGGCAGGACCCATTTTATAAGGCCGCTTGGAGATAGGAGCGGTACCAGGTTCAAGTTCAATCACAAACTCAACCTCACGATCCGGAGGCATACCTGGCAACTCTTCAGGAAAAACATCTGGAAACTCACAGACTACCGGAACACTCTGAATACCTTCCATAGCATCATCATTCAGAGCCGCCAAAGAGAAAATCTGAATTGTAGGAGTCAGACTTGGAGACTAGACTATATGGCCTTCAAGAATTTTCAGAGAAACCGAACGTTCAGCACAATCAATCACGGCTGCATTTGCTGTTAACCAATCCATGCCCAAGATAACATCAATATCAAAATTGCCCAGAATAATTAAGGAAGCCGAAAACGAAGAGCCACCAATCTCAATTTGATTGCCATGGCTGATCTTGGTAGAAAGCAATCTTGCCCCG
Organism: Avena eriantha; assembly: GCA_910589775.1. Classification (NCBI taxonomy): domain Eukaryota; kingdom Viridiplantae; phylum Streptophyta; class Magnoliopsida; order Poales; family Poaceae; genus Avena; species Avena eriantha. Next base: position 72,034 of record CAJUXJ010002111.1, read on the forward strand.
GGAGAAAGAACCATTAACTTTTTTATCCAGCTGGTCTATAACAAGCTCATGCTCATTTGCAAATTTGTGAGACACAAAAGAATGCGATGCACCAGAATCAAACAAAACTCGTGCAGGAACTGAGTTAACAGGAAGCATACCCATGACAACTCCAGGTGCATGCTTAGCTTGAGCGACGTTGACACAGTTGGCACGAGCAACCGTAGACCCGGGCTTGGTGTTGATGTTGAGAGCCCGCGGTGGAGGTGCACGAACCATAGGAGAACTTGCCGCAGGTCTTGGAGGTGGTGGTGGAAGAGCTTTGTTGTTCATAGGACAATTCTAGTGCTGATTCCCAGTGTTTCCACAAGTATAGCAAGCACCAGGTGGACGTGGAGCAACGTAGCCAGGGACTCCGCCAGGCGCTCCAGGGTAGTTGTGGTTGTAGCCCCTGGGAGCCGCAGTGAAGGAGTTTGGTGGCCTTGCCGCGTAGCTTGACGGTCTTGGTGGAGCAGGGAGCAACGGTGGGGTGTTAGGAACCCAGACACGACGCTTAGAAGGAGCTGTCATAGCTGAAGGGCTTGCTGCATCACAGCTGTGTTTCTTTGACTCCTCAAACACTTGCCTACTTGCTTCTTCCTGCAGAGCTATGTGTTGGAGTTCCAGAAAAGACACCGGCCTTGCATGAGTGATTGCATATTTGATGGATGCATTGAGGCCTTGCCTAAACCTCTTTTGCTTCTTCTTGTAATCAGAGATCTCATCGCCACCATACCGAGAAAGGTTCATGAAGTTTCTGATGTAGGTATTGACATTGTCAGTGCCCTGCTTGAGGTTGAGAAACACTTCCTTCATCCTTTCCATGACAATTTCTGACAGATATTGCTCTTTGAAAGCAGCAGTGAATTGCTCCCAAGTAGGCTGAAAACCAGATAGGTCTGCCTTGAGGTAATTTTCCCACCAGAGAGTTGCATCTCCCTTCAAAAGGTGAGTGGCACATTTGACCCATTCTTGCTCGGGAACATCCGCAGTCATCAGCAACCTTGACATTTCACGCAGCCAATCATCTGCATCAAGTGGCTGATCGGACACCTCAAATTGGCGTGGGTTGAACTTGAGAAAACTCTTGATGTCTCCTCGCTTGGGAGGTGGAGGTAGTGGAACAAACTCATTCCTCCTCACGCTTTCTTCGAAGCGCTGCTGGTTCTGCTGCATAGTGCCCAAAGCATTTGCAATACTTGCCAAAGCAGCCCCCAGTTCAGGTGGTATGTCCTCCTCAGAACAGCGTGGTGGTGCCATCCTGTGATTGATATAAAATACAAGTTAGTACTATAATGGAGAATAATAATAATCCAAAATAGTACCAAAATGGAATTAACCGAGATTAAAGGATACAATTCACTGAGATGATATTAAAATATCAACAAAGTTCAAGGAACCTAGAAGATATTAAGCATATCGCACACGATTGAACAAGGAGTGTGATACACAAACTAACAAAGAAAAAAATTCCGCAAATTTCGGCATTAAAATACCACTATATGCGCAAAGCCACTTCACGAATCATGATTAGTAACTCTACTAATTCAATATACAAGAGCGAATGATAAAAGTAGTGGTATGGCCGCGACTCCATCCCGCACTCAAATCATTACTCTGCACATGAATAAGTAAAACACATATCCCAACACCTTCTTCTTAAGATGAACCTAAAGATTGGTAACTACGAAAAAGAACACCCCAACAAGATAACGTCGGATAACAAAGATTAAGATAGATCGCATCGGTATACAACAAATCAGATAGATCACGTCGGTTTACAAAGGCCTGTTGGTATGGAATGTACCAACAGTTGATAACCAAAAGGCAGATAGTGATAACATTTGGATACAACAGATAGACAAGGAATTCACACACACACACACAACCTATGGTACTACGGAACCCAGAACACGAGAATCCTAGTTTGAATTTTAGAAGAGGATTAAAAACATTACACTTCCTTACCAGAAAAAGGGTGGGTGAGTGGGTAAGAAGAAAAATGGAAGCAGTCCTACTCTCACGTTTGTTTTTCCCTAGTATACATAGCTACCAAAATATTTGCTAGACTGACAACGACCATTTTGGCTGAGACCCTGAAGGGCGGGATGGCTCTGATACCAATTGTAACTACCTCGGTGAATTATGCTCTTAGTTATATGCCTGGATGAGTGAAAGTGGTTAAAATAGTACGGTGGGGCCTAGGGCCACTCACGGTAGACATTTCGGCCTTCCTAACCACTTTCAGAACATCGGGACAAGAACGAGCGGTGTAATCGGCAGGCGAAGGGATCAACTACATACACAAGTGAGTATGTATGCAAGCCACATACAACAGTTCTCAGAGCCATTCCATCTAAAAGAAATAGAAATATTGCAACGCCATACGGCAAGATTCAAATATCCTAGATAGAGATAATATTTTAGGATAGCTCCTCATACATCAAACATCAGAGTATCAGGCGGAAGCGTAAAACAAGATCCGAGTACGGATAAGAAGCAAATCGGCATAATATGCCACATAAATAAACACATCCCGCCCACAGATCTCACGGATCCCCGATCCCGGAATCTCTACACCGAGTGATCGTTGCCAACATCATCTGTCTCCTCCACCCAGTATCCTTCTTGCGAATACACCTATTCATCTGAATCAAACAATTTATCGTGTGAGGCCCTAGGGGTACTCAGCAAGTCTTTATGCCACTAAAGGGGACACAACCTGGGGTGACGCAATTGCAGCAAAAAATAATAACTAACAAATCTATAGATACTCGCTAACCATCCGCCTAACCAATGATAGACGGATGTTCGTGAATTTAGAATAACAGTTATAACCGTATAATTAACAGATCCATCCTCCTCCTCGCTTACCAACGAGGAAGCGGACGAACAACCCCCATCCGTTGGCAGTTTTATTAACCATTCCATGAGTATTGTACTATTTACTAATCAGGTACTTAGTCAGATTAAAGCGGCACTTTAGTTATACTTGTCTATGATCGAGAAACTGTGCTCCAAGTCGTCCAAAACCGCGGACACGGCTTTCAGAAAGATTTACCCTGCAAGGGTGCACGAATAGCAACACACACTCGATCAACCTCGGAAAAACCAACTCAAAACCCAACGAGGCATTCACGACAAAGCGATCACAGGATTCAGAAATATTTCCGGGGGCCACCCCATTAAGCTACCCGCAACGAAGTTGGCCGGCTCCGAGACGGACCCAAGGTTTGTGTCAATGGCTGTAAACGACCGGGAACCCGAAAGTGTGACTGGGCTTGTCGATACCGTGAAAACAACCCACGATCCAAAACAATACAGGTGCTCCACGCACAATCTTAATAAAACAGTAACATGGCATAAGTACAGGATAGTAATAAAGCCCCAAACTACTTTGTGGCCCCAAGAAATAAGAATGAATCAAGCTCTGGCTCAGGGGGGGTCCATAAGGCCTCCCGGATGTGGATAGTGCGAATAGTCAAGGAACAGGAATCAAGTACTCGGGGTCCTACGGGACACAAGTGAGCATGAAAAACCAAATAGCAGATATTGCTCATCGGTGCCTCTTTCATTAGTTATCCCATTACTACTCAGGTTAAGTTGTTTAGGTACCTCATTATCCATCAAACACTCACATACCCTACACATACTTTTCTACGACTCGCATGGCTAAAACAACTCATGTAGTAATGGCTCATGGGATGGAGGAACAAGCTTCGGTGGGGTTTAAAAGTAAAGGCTATGCAGTACTTGGGATTCAATTTAATGCAATCGCGACTCAATGATGCAAGAATAAGATAGAGGCAATAGGTACTATATGTATGCAAGCATGTGGTAGTGCTTGCCTGGCAGCTCAGTTGAAGCGAGAGATGGATTTGGGTAGTTCTCCTGTGATTCCTGATAATTCTCCTGCTGGGCGTCTATTCGAAGAAGAACCAAACATACAAGGGCCAACATAAATAAGGTACACAAGCATATGAATTAAAATGCGACAAGCAAACAAGCATGCCATGATGAATGATGCTCAATTTACATGGCATTTAAGTAGCATGGCAAGGGTGAGGTGTGGTACAAGAATAAAGCATTTTATTAATTATTTAACCAAGTTTTATTACCATAAACAGTTCTGATCTTTAATAATGACATGATGCATGCTTCAATTCAGAACAAGGAGTGCATAGATAGAACGGGCTCGTCGCGCTGATCGGTTTAGACATATTATTTGACAAATTTGGAGTTGTAGATTTAAAGTTATTAATTTATTAAGAAAAAGGGAATTTTATTGTAATTTTAATCATCTCGAAAATTTAAAGTGCTCAAATAATATTTTGAATGGCATATTTGAATTCCTCACATTTTTCTGATTCCAAAACATATATCATTTGTATTATTTGGATTTGTCAAGTAAAAGTTATTATTTTCTGGACTTAAAACATATTTAACAATTTCTGAAATTATTTTTATTAACAGAAAAGATCGCAGAACTTTTTGCACACAGAGGCAGCTAGCCACAGCGGCTGACAGTGGGCCAACCGCTGACTCAGCGCAGGGAGCTGGCGATGGATTAGGTGGGGGGGTTTTCTCTAGAGTTTTCTCACCGTGAGGTTGCCTAGCCACAGAGAATGACAGGTGGGCCTCCGGGCGGCGGGGCCACAGCGCGCGCGCGGCCAGCAGGCGTTGGACACGTGGGCAAGCCGGGGCACGGGGGGGGGGGGGGGGGGGGGGGGGTTGTCTGAGGCGGACAGGATCTGCCGGGGGGGTTTGTGCAAAATGGTTCAGCGAATCTGAATTCGATCCAAAAACAGGGCTAGCTCGTCTGATCTTCGGAAGACGGTGGCGAGCTAACCTTTGGGAATTTTGCGATGCTGCGAAAAGGAAAGTTGAAGAGGGTAGCAAGATGTACCACTTTCATGTACGGAGTTTCTTCGGTGGAGCACTGTGGAGCCCGGAAATTGACGAAGAACAGGGACGAAAGACGGTGTCTGAGACTGTCGGACGGAATGCAGAAAAACGACATTTTTCTCTGGTTTTCGCGAGACGATTCCAAGATCATCTATGGATGGATCCGGGCATGATCTGGCTCGTTGGAAAGAGGGGACGACCGGCTAGGTTTTTCGTTCTCGCGTCGTTCGAAGAAGAGCATCACGACGACGACACCGACGCGTGGAACTGAACAGGTCAGGCGCGGGCCGCGATGCACTGTCGGACGCCTACGCGCGGGTTCAGAGCGGCTGGCAAGCGTGGCGGTGCAGCGCGCACGCGTGCGTGGCAGCGGTGAGATGATCTACCGGGCGTACATAGGAGGGATCTGGGGTGCTCACCGGGGTGTGACGTCGAGGGAGAACGTGGCTGGAACGAGGGACGGGACATAGGCGAGGAGATGGTGCCTGCGGCGGCGGTGCGCGGTGACGGAGATGGTGGCGAGCACGTGAGCTGCTCCTCCTCGCGTCCAAGCTTGTAGGGGCTTGAGGAGGTTCACCGGCGGCAGTCGGTGGCTCGTGGCGGCGGCGGTGGGGTTTTGGCGATATGGGGAAGGAGGAGGGAGTAGTTGGAGAGGATGGGGATGGGAAGGGGAGGGCACAGCCCTGCCGCTGCCTACTTTATGCACGAGGAGAGGGGCACGGGTTCTGCAGGAGTGCGTCGGTACGGCGTGTCGGTCACGTGGACAAAGAAGGGAAACAGGAGGATAGACAGAGGCGTGCAGCGTGTCGGCATGCGGCGTTGGGTTGGGACAGGGTTCAGAGGAGAGAGAGAAAGATCCCAGCGCACGGCTCGCGATCGGGCTAGCGAGGCGGTTCCGGCTGGGCGCAACGGCTGCTGGGGCATCAACACAGGCGGGTGCGGCGGTGCAACCGAACCAGGTGCAGGCCGGCTTGGGTTCAGCTGGACCAGGAGAGAGGGAGCGCAGCTGCTGCTGATTGCACTTGGCTAGGGTGTCTAGCTAGCAAAGCAGGCAAACCACAAGAATGGAGATATGAAGGAGGCCTGCCATGCAAGGAGTGCAACACGCTTGCCAGCCGAAGAGTGCAAGGTGGGGTTAAAGATGAGGGTGTAAGTGTGTAGAAGTGGGGTGTCACCCATAGATAGATGATCAGGTTTGGAACATATTTTACAAAGCAAGAAAAATCAAAGGCATTTAAACAAGAGACAAAACCACGTAGTGGTGTTGTTATTTTATGTGGCTAGAGAGAGGTGTTATATTGCATGTGGCTAGAGCTAGAGGTGTTATATTGCACGTGGCTAGAGCTAGAGTGTTACATGCATGGGAATATTTTGTGAAAACAAAATATACCCCATGTATGTGTGCCAAACAAAGATCAAGAAAAAAAATTGCAAAACAAAATAAGCTCTTAGGTGTGACGAAGTACACTTGGCAAAAAGGAAGGGTTTGGGTATGATCCCATGTGTAGGTGAATGGAAAAAGGGTCCATACCAAAATAGATGTGAGCTTGATTTAAATACCAAGAAATAATAGCAATCCCACATTCATAATTAGATGGTGGAATATGAAGGATACCCAAAGGAAATTGGCATGCAAAAACAATAGTAGGTTGGAAGGAGTTAAAGAGATATGCCCTCAACTCAATTTAGGCATTTAGCACTAGATCAAGAACCAACTATAATATATCAAGAGCCAAATACAATTAATAATGCATATGAGAGAAGAACCAAATGGAAAAGGGTTTTATATGATGCTCAAATGCAAGGTGGCATGATGACATGAGCATGATATAATTATGATGCAACAATTATATGTAGGAAGTAGCCATTATATTACTAGACCAAGTAGCATTACAATTGTTAGACAATTGGGATGCTACAACTAGCTACAATTGATCTCTGCACTTGCAGTCATCAAGGCACGATCCAATTCTGCTTGTGGGTGGCACTGGCCGCCACACAAGTCTCTCGCAGTGGTGAGCTCATGAGTCATATCTCGGACTGATAGCTGTGAGATTCGACATATTTTTTATGGTTTTTATTGATGATTTTCTTCTGGATTTGATTGTTTTCTAGCTTTACCTAACGCTAATACTTTGGTAGCAAAGAAAACTTGGTTTTTAATGTGTGTTTCAGGTTTTGAACATCAACATAAGGTTTTAACAAGAGAAACACAATATTCAGGCAAAAACAAGCAAGTCTCTTTTTGGAAACAATCAAGGGAGGCATACAGTAGCTTTAACGAGCAACTATACAGCAGGAATATTTCTCTGGCCTTATAGTTCCCGCCATATAGTTGCCGCCGCCTTTGTCTTGTCAAAAGGGACAACTTTTGTGAAGAGGTGAGATGCGAAATCATAACATAGCAGCCACCATCCCATCTAGAGAGGAAAGGGAACTGACATGGGTATACCCTATAGGTACTCGAGCTTGGTATATATGGTCCAGATACGGCAGAAGCCCACGGCGTTGCCAAGGCCCAAATGGAGAATTCGAGTGGCCCACGGACTCTTGATTCCTTGCGAGACAAGAAGAAGCTTAAGATAGAAAGTTTAAAGGGAAAACCCTAGTTTCCATGCAACCCTAGTTTCCACAACTCTCACTAGATTGCATCTGCGCGCCCCTGTAATCTTTGATTCCTTCGTTAATTCCAAGAGCAGACAAGCAGGAGTAGGGACCTCTACGAGGCCTGAACCTGGGTAAACCTTGCATCCCTGTGTGCTTGTTTGCTAGCCGACTGATGCCTCTAGCGCTCCCTCCTTCTCCAAAACCCAAGTCCATAACAATGGGCATTGATGAGTTAAACCCTCGTCAATTGGCGCCGTTTGTGGGAATTGGGAGTGCTGCTGTCGCGGCTTCTTCATCCCCATCAACCGCGATCTAAAACTCCACAGCAGCAGAGATTCGCCAGCTCTTTGGCGCATTTGACTTCACCGTCCATATGCTGGCCACTCGCCTGGGTTTCGAGTCTGTGGGCGATGGAATCAGTCTGGCGATTGGGAGCTTCCGCTTCAAGGTTGGTCAGATGGGCACGCTTCGCCTGCCTGACCAGCCAACAGCACGCGCGATTGCTCCAGCATCGTGGTTCCCGCCACCAATCAGCACCATTAGCGAGCTCAACACCTCGGCAACAGCTGGGAGCACGAATAGCGACAGCAGTCGCGGATCCGATCTAGGGGATCTAGCCACCGAAGATGGAGCCTACAGCTCCAGCTCTAAAAGTTACAGGAGCAACAACTTCCCTAACCACTTCATGTGCGCGGTCATCAACGCGGGCGACACCGCCGCCAATCGCGAAAACCCTGGCCCTGGATCTGGCACCGGACCGCCCAACAGCGCTGAACCACCCAACAGCAGCACGCCCAACGGCGGCCCCACCAACGGTGGCAACGGCGCGCCCATCAAAAATGGAGCGGCAGTCGAACCGCCAACCATGGTGAACGAACACACAGGAGAGCGTGTCATGATCAAACTCAACGACAACGAGTGGGCTTGTTGCCGAGAAGCTCTATGAGGCAATCCTCTGCCCCCCGGCACGCTGCAGGACATGCTGATGGGCTACCATTGGCTACTAAAGGAGGATTACAGATGCCAGCTACACACAATCGCGCAACCCAAGGCGCGTAAAAAGGCGGTGGATGAGTCGAGTCTTCGACGAGCTGGGCTCTCCTCCCACGGAGGATCCTCCTCCAAAGGCAACGAGTATGTGGCCAACAAGAGGCGATCTCGAATGGCCCATCTCACCGAGCAAGAACGCGTAGAAGCTGCAAAATTCCTCGACTTTAGCTCTATGATAGTCGACATGCGGGGCAACATGGTCCCAAAGACACCGCAAGCTGCGGTGACATCAGCCACCATGTACCTCCTCAACAACCAGCCGCCAGTTGGAGATCCACGAGCTTCCTTGCACCGATCTACAATCGCAGGCTTAGGGCTAATCGAGGCCGCCCTCGACAAAGAGCCAACGCCAGAGCCAAAGAAAGGCAAGGCTCTGGCAAAATGCTATTCCTCACCCTCGTCCAGCGACGACAGTCACGATCTGTCTTGGCGTCACCACTCACGGCAGCACGATCACGACTACGATGCGCGCGATGACCTCACGCAGTGCAAAATCGACAAATCAAGGGCAAGACACGCTCCTTCCACTGATTCAGAAGAGGACGAGACTGAACTCTGGGCGCCAGATGCTTTAGTAGGGCCATCAGGCAGAAGCAAATGCCTAAAGGGTTCAAACTCCCGTCGGAGAACCCAAAGTTCGACGGCCTACCAGACCCAAAGATCTGGTTGGAGGACCACATCTCCTCCGTCAGGCTACATGGCGGGAGTCGAAGCATGACCATGCAATGCCTGCACCTACAGCTGCAGGGCACCGCCCGCGCATGGCTCAACAATCTCCCGCGCGGATTTATTCACAGCTGGGAAGAGCTGGTCTATAGCTTTGTACGCAACTTCAAGGGCACTTATAAAAGGCCCGCATCAATCGAAGAGCTAAGGAGCTGCCAGCAAAGGTCGGGCGAATCGCTACGCTCGTACATCCAGAGGTGGTCCATCATCAAAAATTTCGCGGAAAACATCTTGGAAGACCGCGCAATCGATGCGTTCAACGGCGGCGTTCGCCGCATAGAGATCAGGGAGGAGCTAGGCCGCTCGAAGCCCAAAACAATCGACCACCTGATTGAAATTGCGAATCGGTGGGCCGACGGAGCGGATTCGGTGAAAAAACGCACCTACTCCGACGACGACGACCTCAGGCGCAGATGCGACCGTCAAGGCAAGTGGAGAATGCGCGTCTACGATGACCACGATGACATCAACATGGTCGCAGCCAGCTACACCGACAAACGCGACGACAACAACAACAGCGTCTATCACAGTGGTGGATACTGTGACTCCGGGAAACCACGCAGGTGTGGAAGCGCAACACTCGCGAAGAGGCACCCGCAACAACCATCGAGGACAAACTGTCCGGGCCGTGCAATGTGCACTTCTACGTCGACAAGCACGATGGCAAGAAAAAATCCAGCCACCTTCGCAAGGACTGCCGCGAGTTTCTCAAGCTCCACGAGGGTCTAGCCGGATGAATCGCGACGCAGTCAACAGGGGCTATGGAGTCACCCCAGGCGCCGTGGCACGTGGAGCTCCTCCACCACCGCCCGGACTACCACCACCCGCTGCCGCACCGGTCCAGAATCACGGAGGCGAACCATACCCACGACCCGTGGGCAACATGGGGATGATCCAAACAGGGTGTCCCTCAAATCGAGTGTAGAAGGCAATCACTCGCCAAGTCAACCTGGCGATAAACTCTCCACCTTCCACCACTGAGTACCTCAGTGGAAGAGACTCCTGCATCACCTTCGACAGGCGTGACCACCCGTGCCAAGTTCCTCGTCCAGGCCATTGTCCCCTCGTACTTGAGGCATAGATTGCGGGTTTCGACATGAGCCGTGTCTTCATGGATAGCGGCAGTGGAATTAACCTAATGTTCGTGAGTACCTTGCATGCGAGGAGGATCCCTCTGACGTGTCTGGAAGTTTCAAACATAATGTTCAACGGCATCGTCCCAAGGAAAGGTGTATATCCCCTGGGAAAGATCAACCTCGACGTCATCTTCGGCACGCCACAAAACTTTCAGCGAGAGCGCATCGACTTCGAGGTCGTCGACTGGCCTTCACAATATCACTGCATCCTCAGACGTGTCGCGTTTTTCAAGGTTCATGGCAGTGCCACACTACGCCTACCTGCAGATGAAGATGCCGGGCCCAAACGGCGTAATCACAATCAACGGAAACTTCGAAAGGTCCGACAGCTGCGGTAGGGAATTCAACAGAATCTCTCAGTCCTTCGACATGCAGGAGGAACTCGCAAGATTAAAGGAGTCAACAGACAACAGTCTGCCTCCCCTGAGCAGGCCAAGTTCACCCTACATGTCCTTCGACTCATCGGTGCACACGAAGAAAGTCTAGGTCCACCCAACGGACCTGACCAAGACGGCCCTCATCACCAACAACTTGAGTTCTGCATAGGAACTCGCGCTCGTCGAATTCTTCTGTGAGCACTGGGAAATCTTCACCTGGTGTCCAGCGGACATGCCAGGGATTCCCAGGGAATTCGCCGAGCATGCACTCAATGTCAATCCAGACGCAAGGGTAGTCAAGCAGACAATTCGGTGACTGTCTGAACCAAGAGAAAAGGCAGTCGGAATGGAGATCAACAGACTCCTCGACGTCAAATTCATACGTGAGATCAAGGAAAGCACTTGGCTCGCCAACACGGTGCTTGTACCTAAAAAAGACACGGATATCCTGCAGATGTGCGTGGACTTCACCTCCCTGAATAAGCACTACCCAAAGGATCACTTCCCGTTGCCGTGAATCGACCAAATCATCGACTCCACCGCGGGATGTGAGCGTATCTGCTTCCTTGACGCCTACTCAGGCTATAAACAGATTCAAATGAAGGAGGAAGATCAAGAGAAAACGGCGTTTATGACGCCTTTTGGTGTGTTCTGCTACAACACAATGCCCTTCGGGCTAAAAAACGCAGGAGCCACCTATCAGCGGTGCATGCAGGCTTGCCTCAAGAATCAACTTAGTCGCAACATCCAAGTCTATGTTGACGACATCGTCATCAAAACCAAATAGGAAGCCTCGCTAATCGATGATTTACGCGAGACCTTCGCCAACCTCGACCGCTACGGATCAAGCTCAATCCGGACAAATGCACCTTCGGCGTACCATCTGGGCAACTACTCGGGTATCTCATCTTCGCAAGGGGGATTGAGGCGAACCTGAAGAAAATAAAAGCCATACTAGCCATGGAGAAGCCGAAGAACGTAAGAGGCGTCCAGCAGCTGGCTGGGCGAATCGCAGTGCTCAGTCGATTCATCAGCTGAATGGGCGAAAAGGCACTGCCCTTCTACCAACTTCTCCACAAAACTGACAAGTTCGAGTGGACCGACGAAGCGCAAGAAGCATTCGAAGACCTCAAGCGTCTACTATCCACCTCGCCAGTACTAGTGACTCCACGCAAAAAAGAACCATTGTTGCTCTATCTCCGCCACCAACCAGGTGGTTAACACGGTGCTCGTGGTGGAACGAGCCGAGGAAAACAAGGTCCACAGGGTGCAGCGCCCAGTCTACTACCTCAGCGAGGTGCTCACGCCAACAAAGCAGCGGTACCCGCACTAGCAGAAGCTGGCGTACGGCTTCTTCATGACAGCCAGGCGACTGCGCCACTACTTCTAGGAGCACCCAATCGTGGTGGTTAACGACGCCCCGCTTGGGCATATCCTCAATAACCCCGATGCCACCGGACGACTCGCGCTTTGGGGAATCAAGTTGTCTCCACGAGACATTACATATGAAAATCACCACGCGATCAAGTCGCAAGTCCTCCCTGATTTCCTCGTGCATTGGATGGAGAACTAGCTCCTTGAAAAGCCAGATATGTCTTACCTCTCGACAATGCACTTCGATGGATCCAAACGAAAGGACAGGGTTGGCGCAGGTGTCATACTGACATCTCCCTAGGGAGATAATCTGAAATACATTCTGCGAATGCAGTTCACTGCCTCCAACAATGAAGCCGAATACGAGGCCCTGCTCCACGGGATCCGGATGGCGAAAGCCTACGGCACCAAGAGGCTCATCATCTACAGCGACTCCAAACTGGTAGTAAACCAAACGATGCACGAGTGCGACGCGCTGACCGACAACATGATCGCCTACCGTGACCTCTACGACACACTCGAAGGGGACTTTGATGGCTATGAACTGTGGCACGTAGGCCACGAAAGCAATGAAGAGGCAGACACACTCACTAACATTGGCTCCCCCTGCGCCCCCCATACAACCTGGGGTATTTCTCGAGCGTATCTGCAAACGCTCCATCAAGCCAAAGGCCACAGAGAAGAAAGCAAGCGCGTCAACAAACTCGGGGGCTACGCCACCCAATGAGCCAATGGCACTTGACGACCTGGAGCTCGACATAGGACTTGAAGCACCAATGGGTGTCATGATGATCGAGCCATCTTGGACTCGACCCTACATCACATATCTTCTCAGCAAGAGGCTGCCTGACAATCCAACTGACGCGCGAAACATTGCGCGGCGATCCAAGGCATTCGCTGTCATCAACGGCAAACTATACAAGCACAGCATCATAGGAGTACTCCAACGGTGCGTCTCCAACGCGGACAGAAGGGTCGTCCTCCTCGACATTCATGAAGGGACATGCGGTCACCATGCTGGTAGTCGTACCCTCGTCGCTGAAGCTCTAAGAGCTGGATTCTACTGGCCCACGGCCATGCGCGACGCCAAGGACATCGTCCAGCGCTGCAACACTTGCCAGCGATTCACGGACAAACCGCACGCACCTGGCGCAAAACTCCGGCCAATACCATTGGCTTGGCCCTTTGCGCAATGGGGACTCGACATGGTCGGCACGCTCCCGAAATCCTCGCGAGGAGGTTACGTCTACCTCTTGGTCGCAGTCGACAAATTCACCAAGTGGATCGAGGCCATGCCGGTGACAAACCAGTCAGGAGCCAACGCCGTCCAGTTCTTCGAGTCCATTGTCTATCTCTTCAGAGTGCCACACAGCATCATCACGAACAATGGAACGAACTTCACCTCTAAGGAGTTCCAGGGTTTCTGTGAGAACCTGGGAATCAACATAAGCTATGCCTCCGTAGCTCATCCACAAACCAATGGTCAAGTCGAAAAGGCCCCGGCCTCGTCTACAGTGGAATCAAGAAGTGACTCCTCTGGCCACTCGAACAAGCCGCCGGATGTTGGCTAGACGAGCTGCAGTCCGTATTTTTGAGCCTGCGCACAACCCCAAACGACACCACGGGATACACCCCGTTCTTCATGGTGCACGGTGCTGAAGCGGTGCTACTCGCAGAAGTACGCTTTAAAGCCCCACGGGTGGTCACGTATAGCGAGCAGGAGTCAACACTTGCACTCGAAGACTCCGTCGATCTCCTTGACGAGGCACAGGACATCACAGCAGAAAGATCGACGATCTACCAGCAGAACCTGCACAACTACCACAGCAGAAGGCTATGCCCCAGATCCTTCGTCGAAGGAGACCTGGTCCTGTGACTGAAGCAGCAAGGGCACCTCAAGCTCGAGTCCCTTTGGGAGGGACCATACGTGATTACAGAAGTAATCCCAGGTGGCGCCTATCGCCTTAAAGATTTCAAGACAGGAGTCGCATACTCCAACCCCTAGAACGTCGCACAGCTGCGTCGCTTCTACCCCTAGTCGTTTTTTTTCATGACAAACAAGGCTATTCAGCCAGGCTACTTAGCCACACATTGTACCTCGTACTGTTCTACGAATAAATAAAGCTAAGTGCCTCGAAACTCCGTGTTTTCCCTCATTTTTCTGGCAATCTTATCACTCGGGGGCTACGCCACCCTTTACATCCTCGTTCTACGAACAAGTCGTAGTATCCCAAGTAGCTGACACAACATCAATCGAACCCTTGATAAAACACCAAACCAGTTGCAATGCACTTGACAGGTTGGCAAGGTGCTGAGATAAAATAAGTCAGGCTAACGAAAAGGAACTGCAGAGTACAAATACACTCGCAAAACATATATAGCTAGCAAGCTCTTTACATATCAATGGAAAATAATTACATCCAATATACCCGTACGAACTCTACAACATTGGTACACTTATGTGCAGGATATAAGTTAAACTACTGTTGTAGCAGAAGAACGTTTGTTTGTTCCTCAAAGAAGTGGACAATTTCTTATGTTGGACGATCCACCGCCTGGTAATGTGGAACCATGTTCTAGGTCGAACCTTCTGGCGGGGTCGGCGGTCCAGCAGCAACAGCTGCAACATCTACATCAGGCCTATGGAGTCGCACCAGCGACAAAGCAGCCTTGGCGCCAGCCACCAACTGCTGCCGCACGCACTCACGAGCTGCACTCAAATCATGGAACTTAGCCAGAAGAGCCAACAGGCTCGAAGGGATAGCGTCAAGTGGAAACATCGTCTGGTAGATATGCCTCAGACACGACTGCGCCTTCTTCAAAAAGTGGAGTACTCGGGAAGCACGATCCTGTAGGGTCGCAAGTGCGATCGCACGATCATGGTCCACCTAAAAATACCCACTCGCCTGAAGCTGCTCCTGGGTCAGGTCATTCATTCGAATGGCGATTTTCTCTTTCTCATCCTGTGGATGACGAGAACTGACAACTACACCAAACGAAAAGGGCAAAGTATGAGGACAAAGAATTACCGCGACTGATTAAAAAGAAAAGATAAGAGGGAAGAAAGCTAACACTTGAATTTATCGCCCAGCAGCGTCACCTCCTCCAATAGATACAGCTCGTGGGTGGTAGCCTTCTCCGCCCTCGACTTCCATACATCCGCGTTACCGTGGAGGATGGGCAACTCACATTCCAGCTGCTTAACGTGGTCGCGTAGTCATGGAAGCAGAGGTAACTCATCCACCCTTGAGCACGGCTGCGCCAAGATCTCACCAGTGGGTGACGGATCACGAGGATCACTCAAAGTATCACTCGATGTACCCTATCACAAACCAAGAAAAGCAAAATAAGAGGCCGAGGATACATTGACGAAAGGCTTGGATGCATTCAAACATATCAAAGTCTTGACTGGGGTACCCCCATAAAAGCATTGTTCCACAAACAAAAGGCCAAACAATAAAGCTATTACACCGACAAACTACAGAGCATTTTTCTTCGACTTGGATTTGGGCCTCGGGGGCTTCATCGCATCTGTGGCAGTCTTCGATGCCACGGACATGCCGGTAGTACCCCCAGATGTTGCAGCCTTTGTAGCCTTTGCTTGACGCCGCTCCTCGGAATACTTGGCGAGTGTCTCGATAAGCTGAGGGCCATAAGTTTTGCATTTACCAGCAAAGGGAGCAAACACTACCTGCTGGCCTCCAGCGTCGACAGGCATCGCCTCAGAAATAGCGGCAGGATCCATCTCCACGCCATGGGCTTGCACCATTGCGAGTGCCATGGTGGCACCGATGGAGCGCTACTAGTTCTTGAAGTTCACAGGGATTCCTCTAGCCAGGGACTCCACCAGGTCTCCAAGGTTGTCGATCAGTCCAGCCTTGGGAGTTAAATCCTCGCGGATACGATTAAGTACATCCTTGGCCTTCCCAACATCTCCTGGAGGGATACACTACAGTCTTCGACTGCAGCAACGGCGGCTGCCAAAGCATTCGCACGGTGCAGAGATTGGGCATCAAAGCTCAAGCCGCTGGCATCTGCATACACAAAAGTATTAGTAGAACAACCACACGTCAAAGCACAGAAGAGCAAGGCACATCTAGACAAAAAAGAAAACCTGAGAGGGACTTGTCGATCGAGAAAAGTTGCTCCTCGAACAACCTCTCCCTCTCAGTAGTGGAGACACGGAGATCCTCCTCCCGCTTCCGCGACTCCTCCAAATCCGCGACCGCCTTGTCACGATTCTTTGTCGCCGTGGCCAGCGTCTTCTCCAGTGCAGAAGCATGGTGAAGTAATTCATTATGCTCAGCTGCGACATATAGGGAATATCACCAAATCGAATCAATGAAATTTGCAAAGACAAAGACAAAGTCGAGACTTACTTTCGACAATGCGATGGAGATTATCCAGTCGCACATGCTGCCGACCTATGTCAAGGACTTGTTCCGCTACATGGGCAGCCTCCTTCACAATGAGCTGCATCAGGAGACAATAAAAGTTCAAGTAAACAGTGCCAAGAATAAATTAGACTGTCAACTACAAGATACCTACATGATCCTCCACAGACTCTGAAGAAGGTTGTCGCACAGTCATCCGGGTAACCATCTGATGTTCCCCAACACGTGGGGAACTCGATGTATTATGCCCGGAGTGGGCCGCCAATGGAGGATAAGGAGACCGCTCGGCCATCTTCTTTGCCTTGGAGTCTGCGACTCCAGACTCCTTCACAAATTGGACGTCACCAGAAGACGACGACGCCGCTTGGCTGGAACACACATCAAAGAAAAGCTTCAGGAAAAACAGCAACTCAAAGAAGAAGTAAAAACAGGGTCGCGAATACAGAACTTACCAGTCAAATCTATCAAGATCGAAGGACTGCTCCTCCGACTCCGACGATTCCTTTGGCAGTCGAAGCTTCTTCCAGGCGGGAGGAGCCATGGAGCGCACAGGAACGGCGGGAATCGGCTCCTCTGCACTAACAGAAGGGCCTTCTGGAGTCGATGGAGACGAAGCATCCGAGTCCTTGCTCTGGGAACGCTTGCGAGTGTCCGGGTCGCTGGACTCGGGGGCTCCCTCCTCCTCTTCAAGTGGGACGGTCGATTCCGACTCGTCCTCTTCATCTACTTCACAAGGAATAACCCCTTCAGGAAGAGGGGGCAAATTGGGAGACACCTTCCAATCCTGCATCCAGAAGATAATTCATTATACATCAAGAACTTAACGTCAATCGACAAAGAAAGCTACTTCGTAGCACAATTCTACCTCAGGAGGAGGGTTAGAGGCGTTGAAGGTAGGCACGACTGGTTCGCCTGGGAGAACCTCCTTGGTGGTATACTTCGTCACCAGTCGTAGCCTCTTATCTACTTCACCCGCGGAAATGCCATCGGCAGATACGCGAGTGGCATCATTCGCACCAGCCCATTGGAACATGGGGTGGACTCTGGCCTGCAAAGGCTGGATACGACAGCGCAACCATGTGCGAATGATGGCAGCGCCTCCCTCTTCTTTACCTATGCAACTCTCGAGGTCGTAGACATGCTTGTGCAGCACTTCCGTCTCCTCGGACTCGCTAGGCATCACTACGTTCTTCCAAGAACGCCTCCTCTTGCACGGCGTCGCGAGATCAAAGGGCGCGAGTCTGTAGTGCTCTCCGTCGGCCTTCTAGTCGTGGATGTAGAACCACTTGCCTCTCCACCCTTTGATGGATGCCATAAGTTTGATATTGAAATAAGTGGCGGAGGAATCGACATGGATTCCGCAACCACCTACATCGTAGACTACAGAACCTGACGCTGACTGGCGCTTCAACTTAAAAAATCCTCTTAAAGAGGCCAAAGTGTGGCTCAACTCCGAGCCAGCACTCACAAAGGGTAATGAAGTAGGAGATGTGGAGAATAGAGTTTGGGGACAGCTGATGCAGCTGGAGCCCATAGAAGCAAAGGAGGCCCCTAAAGAAAGGATGTAGGGGCAGAGAAAGACCTCTGATGATGAACGCAAGGAACATCACCCGGAAACCAGCAGCAAGGCTAGGAGTTACCTCCACGCTGGGCACTCGCGAGTCGTCCTCCACGGGGGAGAGAACTCCATCTTGACGCAGGAGATGAAGCTCGGAGGACTTGATGATGGATGCGCACCATGCACCATTGGTGACGCGGGTACCCGCACCCATCTTCTTCCCCGCGCCGGTGGCGCTGGTGCCCACGGTGGTGGAGGCACCCTTCTTCTTGGCGGCGGCAATGGCGGCAGCAGACTCAGCGGCGGCGCCTCCCTTCTTCTTGCCCATCTTGTGATGGCGGTGATAACGGAGGAAGTAGCTCGGAAAGACACGGAGTTGGTCCAGTGCTGCGAAGAGGATGTGTGCAGCTAAGCACAGAGTAACAACAATGGCAATGGAGGCACGAGCAGAGAAAAAGCAGATGGGAAAATTACCGCAGCTGCGCTGCTACTTAACTTCCTCGCAGATGCCATCCAACGGCTAGCAGAACCCCTACTAGACGCGTGGGAATGTTCGTCTGCGGTACCAAACTTGGTGGGTGAGCGCACCGCGGTACCCGAGTTGCCATCAATCGCGCGGAGGGGCCATAGTAGATTCGCCAATTGTCCAGAAGGGCCAAATGGGGGTGAATACAAATCTAACGGCCAAACGGTCGTTTGAACCAGATGAAAAACGGTTGAACTCAAATACCACCGTTAGGTCAACTCTTGTTGGCCCGCCATGTCAGTATTCCCTGTTATCTTTTGCGGTCGTGGACTAGCTTACCCCTGCGTGGACCAGATCCCTGAGTGGACGAGATCTATTTCTTTGCTCTGCTCTGGTCTTCTCCCCTGCTCCCCTCCCCATAACATTTTCTTAGCTCCGGCTGCTCGTCTCAGATCGGATCTCGCACTTGCTCTAATTTGCGTCTCCGCCATGTCTGGTCAACCTCCCATGCCTCTAATCGAAGCTCGCCGCTATCGCCGTTGCATCATCCGCCGTATCGGAGCTTCGCGTCCCCGGACTAATATCTCGCCTCTGGCTAGTCCTTCTCGCACGGTGGAGCGCGTCCCGTCGGGCGATCCAAGCTGGCGAACGGCCTCGGGAAGTTGCATGCTGCCGCGCACCCCAGGCATGGTAGCCCTGGCACAGCAGTTCGACGACAGTGCTCTCATGGCTACCGTGCTGGGCGTCCGTCCTGCCGTGTCGCCGGCAAAGTTGCTATCGGCTTTCAGGTCTCGTTTTGGGATCAGACAAAATGAGGTCAACATTGAGGTATGCGCGCCGCCATTCGATTTTTTCGTCCGGTTCGAGCACAGCTCAGACACCGAGCGTGTTCTGCATTCTTCATGTTCTTTCGAGTGCTGTGGGGAGAAAATGAGCTTCATGCGTTGGCATCGCGCCTGTGGGTGGGACGATCTCTTGGGGCAGCTTCGTTTCCTCTCCAAACTAGGCTTTGACGGCCTCCTATTGTATGCTTGGGAGCCGGAGGCCCTCAAGCAGGTCGTCAGTAGCCTTGGCGGCGAGCTGGTGGAAATCGTGCCACCGAGCGACAGATGGGTCATCGAGGTAAAGGCATGGCTGAAAGATCCTAACGCCGTTCCTAAGATGTACGAGGTGCAGATTCCAAGCAGGGCAGGGCGACAACTTTGCTGGAAGCACTCGGTCATCATCCACCTGGAGGAGGTTCTGGACTCGGTACATGGCATTCAGGGCCCCGAAGAGGCTACCAGAAAGCGCCCTCGTCGCCTGCAGTGTTGTCCTGGAAGGATCAATGGCACAGGACCGCCACCGTTTCACGACGGAGCACACAGTTTCGGTGGGGGGAGCGGGCTTTGACGAGCGGGTGGTTCTGATTTCCCTCGAGCGAAGACAGAGCTCTAGTGAATTGCCGTGGTATGTGTGGCTAATGAATTTGTAGTATGGAGAGCGTAGCAGGAAGTTAGCATCGACTAAAAATGTGTAATAGTTTGAATCGATGTAGTACGTGTGTGTAATAGTTTGAAGTAGTATGTGTGTAATAGTTTGAATCGATGTAGTATGTATGGGTAATGAATTTGATGTAAGTTTGTGTGTGTAATAGTTTGAATCGATGTAGTTGAACACCATGCTTTATAATTTTTGTGAATAACCAAGGACAACCTCATGAAAAGAGGGTGGTCTGGCAATGAGCAATGTCAATTCTGTGGATGCCAGGAAAATGTAGTCCATCTCCTCTTCAAGTACTCCCTCCGTTTCAAAATATAAGATGTTTTAGCTTTGTGAATGGAGTGTATCTAGACATCTTTTAGTGATGGTGCTTTCTAAACCTAGATGAACCTACATACTAAAAGGGGACTAGATACACTTCATTCACAAAGCTAAAACATCTTATATTTTGAAACGGAGGGAGTACAAGGTAGCTACATTTGTAACACGTTGAACTGCAGGACCATTTTGCAGGCAACACAAGACAAAGGAAAAAATGGTTTACAGCACAGACAGCAGACGCAAAATCTTTACTCTGGGATAAAAAAATGCCAGTTAACTGGATTGAACCACGACTAGTAATTGAAGGAAATAGGTACTTGATAGTATTTTCTTACAACAGTAGTACTTCCATACAAAAGGGTCTTATACCTGCACAAAAGTGGGCTAAACTTCCTACTGGTTTATAGAACAATTCGTCAGCATTTTATCTACAAAAGCCATTCTTCAGTCTGAACTTAACTATTCTACACTAAAGAAACTACAGATCTCCACCAGAAAAGTTGGCTGGCCAATTGCCTTGAGAGGACATAAGTTCTTTGATCATTTAACCCAAACTGATATATTGCCTTCCTGCCAAACTACAAGAAATCTGCATCGTTCATGCACGAGCGATTTGCGTGCGCTAGTCCTGGTTCAGTTGGACCATCCGCGCCGTCGCAACGATTTCTTCGAAACTGAAATTCGACATCTCCTTCTCGGGATCGTAGGTCCGTGTGAACTCGAACCTGAATTCCAGTGCTGAGCTGATTCCCGCCGCTGGCTCCGGCTGTTGAACAATCTAGCATGCTGAGTGTAGACGCTTGGTCGCCACCACGGTACGGCCTTCGACGGTGCGTAGGATGGAGCGTCTTTGTCGCAAATGGCGTGCTCCTAGCCTACCCCACTAAGGTAAGGTAGTCCACGCCGAAGCGTGGACGTGAGAGTACCTAGCCCTTGGCGCTGCCCTGTTCGAGGGTGTGTACCCTCGGCGGCGGCATGCTCTCATGAACGATTTGATACGTACCTTGTTCCCATTGCCTAGAGCATGCCGTAATGCCGCTGCGCGATTTCTCCACATCGCTCTCTTGGCCCTGCTTGCCGCATCTGGCGCCGACGACAGCGAAGTCGCCGCGCGGCCGATTCGGCACATTCGGGAAAATCATCCGCCTGGCAGGGCAATGGGAGACTAGCCTTGAAGTAGAGATTCATGGCCTGCCTTAGAGGGGCTAAATACCCCAGTTTCGGCGACTGTCGCGGCGGCGGCTTACGCGGGGCCATGTTACCCTAGTTGGTGCGGCGCGGAGGAGCTGCGCAAGGTGAACTGTGGTTAGTCGGGGAAGGGGAGTGAAAGACTGACAGTAGGTTTGGACTACGGGCATGCGTGAAAATAACCATTTCCCATTTCCTTAGAGGGTAATAATTCGACACTCGTTGCATTAACAGCTCAATCTTTATTTCCCTTCTCAGCATAAGAGTGCGAACGTATTAAAAAGATCGATCATGGCTATCCACCTCATCGGGCAATGTACCAGGACAGGTAGGAGATGAGACCGGGTTTCATTTTAGAAATGTTGACGACTGTTCCCTTATTTTTATACGATATTATTTATATGCCACCATGTACCGTCGAGTGTAGAAACACCATCAGAAACAGGGGATAACGACGTGGCGTGTTTTATTTTTTTTAAAGGGCATCAGAAACAGGGGATGCCGACGTGGCATGTTTTCTGACTGGCGGCCCTGCCCCCTCCACCTTCGACGGCGCGCATCCCAGGTTCGAGGGGTGGTGCCGCCCACCAACACATTATTGTGCAATTTTCCATGTGGGACCTGAATTCCAGCGCTGAGCTGATGCCCGTGTCAAACACAGAGAATTCTGAAAGAAGCTACTAAAAATAAATACTTTGAATTCTGCATGCAAGTTTTGATCAAACAGACTGACATGTGGGACCTGCTAAAAATTCCGTGAAGCGCTCCCCGTGCATAGTGCGCTGACAGGTGGCATGTTTTCTGACAGGCGGGCCCGCCTCCTCCACCTACGACGGCGCGCATCCCAGGTTCGAGGGCTGGTGCCGCCCACCAACACATTATTGTGCAATTTTCCATGCTTTGTCGCAACCAGCTCCACTCCGCTCCTCTCCTCTGCTCCTGCCACCGCCACTCCGCTCAGTCGTGCACCGCTCTCGTCGTCCCCTTGGGTCGTCATCCTCCCGCCCTCCCCTCCCTGCCATCCCCTCATGTCCCCTCCCCTCTCCTCCATGCCCTGTCTCCTTGCCGCCGCCAACCGCCCAGGCGCGTCTGGAAACGAAAACCGAGAGTCAGCCGTTAGGTTAGGGGCCCAACGACGCTGGTGATCCGTATCCCGCTCGGAGATGGATCCTACGAGGCTTGAGAGCACGGATATGGGTCCTGCACGGCTGGAGAGCACGGAATCTCCTTCAAGTCTGGAGAGCACGGAGGACAACGAAATGGGGGGAGAGGTAGCGGGGTGCAGAGCTTTGGAGGTATGGAGCCCGGAGAAGGTGCCGTGCGTCCACATTGAAAGGTAAGAACTGTGATTCCTTATCTGCATACCCCAATTAGCGTTTATAGTCCCGTGGTGATGCCAAGGATATGGGTTGGTAACCGCAGGACGTATGTATAGCTTGTCCTTGAGCATGATGCTTTGTCAAGCGAGCATGAAGGCACTGAAACCTGTTGCGGTGCGGATGATGATGAGAAAGCATATCCAGACGTGGTTGCTGACCTTGATAGGATGGAGAGTAGGGAATATTTGGTTGATTCGAACTTTGAGAATAACTATGGGACTGATGACGAAGAGGAATGTGAAGATGTGGAAATGGGATGTAGATACGACGACGAAGACGTGGACAAGCCAGTGATACACTTTGACAGGGACAATCCTACAATTGATGAGGGGATTGTCTTTGATAATGTGGAGGACTGCAGATATGCAGTTGCAACCTATGCAATCAGAGTTGGGATCGAATTTATCATTGAAAAGAGCGACCGAAAGAGATTTAGGGTGCACTGTAGGGAAAGTAATGTGTGTAAATGGAGATTACATGCATCTCCAATGCGGGGTGGACACCCATTTCAGGTTGCAATAGCTACATTTAGTTTCAGTCTTTCTCATATTTATTCTGCTGATAACTAGCTCTGAATTATTTGGATTCTTATCGAATGCAGATCAAAGTAAACACGAAGGAACACAACTGCCCTAATACTTCTTTAAGTGGTAAAATTAGACCGGCGACTACCAAGTGGATTGCTGCTACTGTACTTGACTGGGTGAGGCAGGATCATAACAATGGACCAGCTGAACTCAGAGCAAAGATTAGCAAAAAGTTTAGCGTTCTGATTCCTTATCACAAAGTCTTTGATGGGAAGGAGATGGTTCTAGACTTCATTCAAGGCAAGTGGAATGACAGTTTTCATATGTTGTATAGTTTCAAAGCTCGGGTAGTGAAAACATCAACTGGTAGTGTTGTTGACATCGATTACGAGGTTGTGAAAGGGAGAGAGAAGGTCTCGAGGGGGGTCAGGTATAAGCAGGCAGATAAGATATGCTTCCGAAGATGTTTTGTCTGCCTAAAGGCATGCTGGAAGGGGTTCCTAGACGGCTGTAGGCCATACTTGGAAATAGGCGCAACTTCTTTAACAGGGAAGTTCAGGGGACATGTTGCTTCTGCTTGTGCTTTGGACGCGCATAATTGGCTTCTACCTGTAGCTTATGCTGTTCTTGAGGGTGAATCAAATGAAAGCTAGACATGGTTCATGCAGAGACTACGGGAAGTAATTGGTCACCCTGAAGGCTTGGTGATACACACCGGTGCATCCGAGGGTCTTGAGAATGCTGTTGATGCTGTGTTTCCTGGGGTTGAGCATAGGGAATGCATGCGGCACCTCGCTACTAACTTCACGAAGAAGTTCGAAGGAAAGATCTTTGAAGAGGACTTGTGGCGATCAACATACACATACATCCCAAGCACGCATGCTACTTACTTGCAGAACATGTATGTAGTTCCAAAGGTGAAAAAATACCTTGAGGAACATCACACCAAGCTATGGGCCAGAAGCAAGTTTGGTGAGTTAAGCAAGGTGGATTTTGTATGCAATAATTTGGCAGAGAGTTTCAATGATAAGATTTTGGGCATGAAGACACTTGGAATTGTTATTTTGTTGGATGCAATAAGACAGTGCATAATGGTGAAGATAGATTTAAGGCAAAGAATTTGTGCAAGAAATTTTTTAGGCCATAAAATAGTTCCAAAGGTGGTTATGTAACTGAATGCAAGAACCAGGGAAATGAGAACGATAAAGATGAGGGTGGTTAGAAGTTCCAAAACATTGGCTGAGGTTTATGCAGAATACAAGCGTGGAAGTGAACGGAGGTACACTGTAGACATTGAAAACAAGACTTGTTCATGCAGGCAGTGGCAGATTAATGGTCTGCCATGTCACCATGCAATTTACTTCATCTTAAATCTTAGAGGTAACGGAGCTGAAATAGAGAACTATGTCGACAACTATTTCTCCGTAGACAAGTTTGCTGCAACTTATGCAGAAAACGTACCACCTATGGCCGATGAAAATGATTGGGAGATTGTCGATCCAGGTTTCAAACTTCAACCACCAGTTCTTAGGAGGCCACCTAGGAGGCCTAGAAAGCTAAGGATTGTAGCCTCCACCAATAAAGGTCCAAGGCTTGGTGCTAGGAAAAAGAAATGCGGACGTTGTGGCGGATTCGTCCATATCAAGAGGTTGTGCAAAAACCCAGTTACACATGCTATTGTCCCTATTCACACCCCGGTGGCAGAAAATGAGGCTCCTCAGCCAGAACTAGCGGAAGAGCAGCACGAAGACGGTGATGAACACTCGGAGGAAAACGTACGTAAGCAGCCAATTTATGAAGAAGTGGAGGTGCCGGCAAGAAAAGGGTGTGAAAAGAAACAAAAGGGTAAGCGGAACGGGCAGGAAAGGGCAAATAATGGAGGTGTATTAGAATATGAAGAAGTTGCAGGGGTGATTGAGGATGTTCTTGAGGATCTTTCGGCTAACTGCAGGAGAAATAATAAATCCTTGCCAATTTCATATTTGTACGATTCTCTGGATGAAAGATAAACTTAAAAATTGTTTTATTTGCCATTTTATTATTTTTTTATCCTCATCAACTGATGCTTAATGCAGCGTGGGCTAGCAGACTAATAAGAGGAGCAGAAAGATGCGGGCACAGTAACGTCCTATGTTGAATTGTATCATTGAAACTAAACTAGCTATGTCGTCTTTATTTATATCTAGCGCGTGCAACGTGTCTGTGATGGGATCTTGTGGACCAGATTAAAATTGTTTTAAATATTATTACATTAAATTTTTACCTGCGTTTGGACGCGGCTACTAGTTCCCATCTCCCTTGCATTCCCATCTCCTCTAGCGCACTCCAGAATTATGGCTGTGCCATCAAGTAGCAGAGTTAGCATATTGTCCCATCAGGTGTGATAGCAATGACTTTGTTTGTTCAGAATTTGACGACTTTTGATTAGTTTGAAAGACAGAGAAACCTAAAACATGTATCTAGACATGTTTTGGGTATAGACACATTTATTAAATATCTAAAAAAACTAAGTCAGTTATATCTGGACAGGAGTAGTACACTATTACAACACGCTCGATCCCTTCTCCTCAGGCGCACTCCAAATTACGGCTGTGCCATCAAGTGCTGGGAGCGGAGTCAGCGTATTGTCCAATCAGATATGCCGAGGAACACGCGAACTTTATTTTCAGGATCGGACGAGTTTCGATCGACTAGTTTCAAAGAGAAAGACAACTAAAACATGGCCAACATATATAGATTATGACGATAATCGACCATGACTCAGGTGACCCAGATCCAAAGAGCGCATTAAGATACCGTACATAGATTTAATTTATGCTTAAGTGGCCCTAATCGACTATGACGCTCCTGCAGTCTCCATCATTGACGACGTTGTCCGTGTCGCCGCCAGCCTCCTCCGCGTCAGAATCGATTCTGATGTTCCCGGCAGCGTTCCTCCTCCTCATGGATTCTTCACGGCGTGCTGCATCGATAACGGTGGAGGTCGTACACCTAGGCACTGCCCAGAAGCGCTGCCTCCCTTCGGGGTTGCGCAGATCCGGGTGGATCTCCAGCCGGTGGGTTCTGCACAGCTCAATCAACACAGCCCGCTCCTTCTTGAACAGCTTTCGCCAGTACGCACTCGTACGCGAGTACCGCGCCATTGCCCTCCGCTCCGATAGCTGGCGGCGGCGCTCCTCAATCTGCCTCGCCAACGCGTTGTCGCGCAAGAGCGGCACGACAGGAACCCCGGCGTAGCTGAGCTTGAAGCTGGTCGGAAGCCTCGCTAATAGAAGCGCGAGTATGCCGTAGTGGGCGAACATCTGAGCCTCGTTCAAGCTGAGTTTGGGCCTCTCCCTCTCCATGGCGATGAAGGAAGACGATCTGATTTTCGGCCCCGAGGTTAAGGGGATAAAGGCAAGGACGTAGGCCTAGCGTAGTTGCCACGGCCAATCAGTTCACAGAACAGACTTCTCGCGGATCGCCCTCGCGAAGGACATCACTATCATCCACGCACCCCGGTCCAACAGCGCCTAACAATCGGGGATCGAGTCTTCTAGAAGCCCAGAGCGGTTGCTGGTTAGTTATGCATCCCCATTGTTTGTTGCCAACGGCGGTAGTTGAAAATAATACACATTTCAATGACAATGGTGGATCCATAGGTGGTATGTGAAGAGATCACACATGCAAAATGACTCTGGTTGTTGTTACTAAAAAGAACACACATGCAATGACACTGGTGGATCCATGGGTCGATTGTGAAAAGAGCACACATGCAATGACACTGGTGGATCCATATGTGGTATGTGAAAAGAACACACATGCAATGACTCTGGTTGTTGTTAGTGAAAACAACACACATTCAATCACACTGGTGGATCCATGTGTGGTCTCTGAAGAGAGCACACATTTCAATGACTCTTGTTGTTGTTAGTAAAAAGAACACACATGGAATTACACTGGTGGATCCATGTGTGGTCTCTGAAGAGAACACACATGCAATGACACTGGTTGTTGTTATTAAAAAGAACACACATGCAATGACACTGGTGGATCCATAGGTGGTATGTGAGAAGAACACACATGCAAAATGACTCTGGTGGATCCATAGGTGGTATGTGAAAAGAACACACATGCAAAATGACTGGTTGTTGTTACTAAAAAGAACACACATGCAATGACACTGGTGGATCCATGTGTGGTCTCTATAGAGAACACGCATTTCAATGACACTGGTGGATCCATATGTGGTATGTGAAAAGAACACACATGCAATGACTCTAGTTGTTGTTAGTGAAAAGAACACACATGTAATGACACTATTGGATCCATAGGTGGTATGTGAGAAGAACACACATAGAAAATGACTCTGGTTGTTACTAAAAAGAACACACATGCAATGACACTGGTGGATCCATAGGTGGATTGTGAAATGAACACACATGCAATGACCCTGGTGGATAAATAGGTGGTATGTGAAAAGAACACACATGCAAAATCACTATGGTTGTTGTTACTAAAAAGAACACACATGCAATGACACTGGTGGATCCATAGGTGGTATGTGAAGATATCACACATGCAAAATGACTCTGGTTGTTGTTACTAAAAAGAACACACATGCAAAATGACACTGGTGGGATTCATGGGTGGATTGTGAAAAGAATACACATTTCAATGACACTGGTGGATCCATAGGTGGTATATGAAAAGAACACACATGCAAAATGACTCTGGTTGTTGTTACTAAAAAGAACAGACATGCAATGACACTAGTGGATCCATAGGTGGTATGTGAAGAGATCACACATGCAAAAGGACTCTAGTTGTTGTTACTAAAAAGAACACACATGCAATGACACTGGTGGATCCATGGGTGGATTTTGAAAAGAGCACACATGCAATTCCACTGGTGGATCCATATGTGGTATGTGAAAAGAACACACATGCAATGAGTCTGGTTGTTGTTAGGGAAAACAACACACATGCAATGACACTGGTGGATCCATATGTGGTCTCTGAAGAGAGCACACATTTAATTGACTCTTGTTGTTGTTAGTAAAAAGAACACACATGCAATGACACTAGTGGATCCATGTGTGGTCTCTGAAGAGAACACACATGCAATGACTCTGGTTGTTGTTACTAAAAAGAACACATGCAATGACACTGGTGGATCCATAGGTGGATTGTGAAGAGAACACACATGCAATGACACTGGTGGATCCATAGGTGGTATGTGAAGAGAACACACATGCAAAATGACTCTGGTTGTTGTTACTAAAAAGAACACACATGCAATGACACTTGTGGGATCCATAGGTGGATTATGAAATGAACACACATGCAATGATACAGGTGGATCCATAGGTGGTATCTGAGAAGAACACACATTTCAATGACTCGGGTTGTTGTTTCTAAAAAGAACACACATGCAATGACACTGGTGGATCCGTAGGTGGTATGTGAAGAGATCACACATGCAAAATGACTCTGATTGTTGTTACTAAAAAGAACACACATGCAATGACACTGGTGGATCCATGGGTGGTAGTTGAAAATAATACACATTTCAATGACACTGGTGGATCCATAGGTGGTATGTGAAAAGAACACACATGGAAAATGACTCTGGTTGTTGTTACTAAAAAGAACACACATGCAATGACACTGGTGGATCCATAGGTGGTATGTGAAGAGATCACACATGCAAAATGACCCTGGTTGTTGTTACTAAAAAGAACACACATGCAATGACACTGGTGGATCCATGGGT
Organism: Avena eriantha; assembly: GCA_910589775.1. Lineage (NCBI taxonomy): Eukaryota > Viridiplantae > Streptophyta > Magnoliopsida > Poales > Poaceae > Avena > Avena eriantha. The sequence goes on from CAJUXJ010002111.1 coordinate 101,297, forward strand.
GGTAGTTGAAAATAATACACATTTCAATGACACTGGTGGATCCATAGGTGGTATGTGAAAAGAACACACATGCAAAATGACTCTGGTTGTTGTTACTAAAAAGAACACACATGCAATGACACTGGTGGATCCATGGGTGGATTGTGAAAAGAGCACACAGGCAACGACACTGGTGGATCCATATGTGGTATGTGAAAAGAACACACATGCAATGACTTTGGTTGTTGTTAGTGAAAAGAACACACGGTTCAATCACACTGGTGGATCCATGTGTGGTCTCTGAAGAGATCACACATTTAAATGACTCTTATTGTTGTTAGTAAAAAGAACACACATGCAATGACATTGGTGGATCCATGTGTGGTCTCTGAAGAGAACACACATGTAATGACACTGGTTGTTGTTACTAAAAAGAACACACATGCAATGACACTAGTGGATCCATAGGTGGTATGTGAGAAGAACACACATGCAAAATGACTCTGGTTGTTGTTACTAAAAAGAAAACACGTGCAATGACACTGGTAGATCCATAGGTGGTATGTGAAGAGATCACACATGCAAAATGACTCTGGTTGTTGTTACTAAAAAGAACACACATGCAAAATGACACTGGTGGGATCCATGGGTGGATTGTGAAAAGAAAACACATGCAATGACACTGGTGGATCCATAGGTGGTATGTGAAAAGAACACACATGTAATGACTCTGGTTGTTGTTAGTGAAAACAACACACATTCAATCACACTGGTGGATCCATGTGTGGTCTCTGAAGAACACACATGCAAAATGACTCTGGTTGTTACTAAAAAGAACACACATGCAATGACACTGGTGGATCCATGGGTGGATTGTGAAAAGAACACACATGCAATGACACTTGTGATCCATATGTGGTATGTGAGAAGAACACACATGCCAATGACTCTGGTTGTTGTTACTAAAAAGAACGCACATGCAATGACACTAGTGGATCCATAGGTGGTATGTGAAGAGATCACACTTGCAAAATGACTCTGGTTGTTGTTACTAAAAAGAACACACATGCAATGACACTGGTGGATCCATGGGTGGTGGTTGAAAATAATCCACATTTCAATGACACTGGTGCATCCATAGGTGGTATGTGAAAAGAACACACACGCAAAATGACTTTGGTTGTTGTTACTAAAAGAACACACATGCAATGACACTGGTGGATCCATATGTGGTATGTGAAAAGAACACACATGCAATGACTCTGGTTGTGGTTAGTGAAAACAAACACATTCAATCACACTGGTGGATCCATGTGTGCTCTCTCAAGAGAGCACACATTTCAATGACTCTTGTTGTTGTTAGTAAAAAGAACACACATGCAATGACACTGGTGGATCCATGTGTGGTCTCTGAAGAGAACACACATGCAATGACACTGGTTGTTGTTACTAAAAAGAACACACATGCAATGACACTGGTGGATCCATAGGTGGTATGTGAGAAGAACACACATGCAAAATGACTCTGGTTGTTGTTACTAAAAAGAACACACATGCAATGACACTGGTGGATCCATGGGTGGATTGTGAAAAGAGCACACAGGCAACGACACTGGTGGATCCATATGTGGTATGTGAAAAGAACACACATGCAATGACTTTGGTTGTTGTTAGTGAAAAGAACACACGGTTCAATCACACTGGTGGATCCATGTGTGGTCTCTGAAGAGATCACACATTTAAATGACTCTTATTGTTGTTAGTAAAAAGAACACACATGCAATGACATTGGTGGATCCATGTGTGGTCTCTGAAGAGAACACACATGTAATGACACTGGTTGTTGTTACTAAAAAGAACACACATGCAATGACACTAGTGGATCCATAGGTGGTATGTGAGAAGAACACACATGCAAAATGACTCTGGTTGTTGTTACTAAAAAGAAAACACGTGCAATGACACTGGTAGATCCATAGGTGGTATGTGAAGAGATCACACATGCAAAATGACTCTGGTTGTTGTTACTAAAAAGAACACACATGCAAAATGACACTGGTGGGATCCATGGGTGGATTGTGAAAAGAAAACACATGCAATGACACTGGTGGATCCATAGGTGGTATGTGAAAAGAACACACATGTAATGACTCTGGTTGTTGTTAGTGAAAACAACACACATTCAATCACACTGGTGGATCCATGTGTGGTCTCTGAAGAACACACATGCAAAATGACTCTGGTTGTTACTAAAAAGAACACACATGCAATGACACTGGTGGATCCATGGGTGGATTGTGAAAAGAACACACATGCAATGACACTTGTGATCCATATGTGGTATGTGAGAAGAACACACATGCCAATGACTCTGGTTGTTGTTACTAAAAAGAACGCACATGCAATGACACTAGTGGATCCATAGGTGGTATGTGAAGAGATCACACTTGCAAAATGACTCTGGATGTTGTTACTAAAAAGAACACACATGCAATGACACTGGTGGATACATGGGTGGTGGTTGAAAATAATCCACATTTCAATGACACTGGTGCATCCATAGGTGGTATGTGAAAAGAACACACACGCAAAATGACTTTGGTTGTTGTTACTAAAAAGAACACACATGCAATGACACTGGTGGATCCATATGTGGTATGTGAAAAGAACACACATGCAATGACTCTGGTTGTGGTTAGTGAAAACAAACACATTCAATCACACTGGTGGATCCATGTGTGCTCTCTCAAGAGAGCACACATTTCAATGACTCTTGTTGTTGTTAGTAAAAAGAACACACATGCAATGACACTGGTGGATCCATGTGTGGTCTCTGAAGAGAACACACATGCAATGACACTGGTTGTTGTTACTAAAAAGAACACACATGCAATGACACTGGTGGATCCATAGGTGGTATGTGAGAAGAACACACATGCAAAATGACTCTGGTTGTTGTTACTAAAAAGAAAACACATGCAATGACACTAGTGGATCCATAGGTGGTATGTGAAGAGATCACACATGCAAAATGACTCTAGTTGTTGTTACTAAAAAGAACACACATGCAAAATGAGACTGGTGGGATCCATATGTGGATTGTGAAAAGAAAACACATGCGATGACACTGGTGAATCCATAGGTGGTATCTGAAAAGAACACACATGAAAAGTGACTCTGGTTGTAGTTACTAAAAAGAACACACATGCAATGACACTGGTGGGATCCATAGGTGGATTATCAAATGAACACACATGCAATGACACTGGTGGATCCATAGGTGGTATGTGAGAAGAACACACATTTCAATGACTCTGGTTGTTGTTACTAAAAATAACACACATGCAATGACACTGGTGGATCCATGTGTGGTATGTGAAGAGATCATACTTGCAAGATGACTCTGGTTGTTGTTACTAAAAAGAACACACATGCAATGACACTGGTGGATCCATGGGTGGTAGTTGAAAATAATACACATTTCAATGACACTGGTGGATCCATAGGTGGTATGTCAAAAGAACACACACGCAAAATGACTTAGGTTTTTGTTACTAAAAGAACACACATGCAATGACACTGGTGGATCCATATGTGGTATGTGAAAAGAATAAACATGCAATGACTCTGGTTGTGGTTAGTGAAAACAACACACATTCAATCACACTGGTGGATCCATGTGTGGTCTCTGAAGAGAGCACACATTTCAATGACTCTTGTTGTTGTTAGTAAAAAGAACACACATGCGATGACACTGGTGGATCCATGTGTGGTCTCTGAAGAGAACACACATGCAATGAACACTGGTTGTTGTTACTAAAAAGAACACACATGCAATGACACTGGTGGATCCATAGGTGGTATGTGAGAAGAACACACATGCAAAATGACTCTGGTTGTTGTTACTAAAAAGAAAACACATGCAATGACACTAGTGGATCCATAGGTGGTATGTGAAGATATCACACATGCAAAATGACTCTGGTTGTTGTTACTAAAAAGAACACACATGCAAAATGAGACTGGTGGGATCCATGGATGGATTGTGAAAAGAAAACACATGCGATGACACTGGTGGATCCATAGGTGGTATGTGAAAAGAACACACATGCAAAATGACTCTTGTTGTAGTTACTAAAAAGAACACACATGCAATGACACTGGTGGGATCCATAGGTGGATTACCAAATGAACACACATGCAATGACACTGGTGGATCCATAGGTGGTATGTGAGAAGAACACACATTTCAATAACTCTGGTTGTTGTTACTAAAAACAACACACATGCAATGACACTGGTGGCTCCATGTGTGGTCTCTGTAGAGAACATGCATTTCAATGACACTGGTGGATCCATATCTGGTATGTGAAAAGAACACACATGCAATGACGCTAGTTGTTGTTAGTGAAAACAACACACATTCAATCACACTGGTGGATCCATGTGTGGTCTCTGAAGAGAGCACACATCTCAATGACTCTTGTTGTTGTTAGTAAAAAGAACACACATGCAATGACACTGGTGGATCCATGTGTGGTCTCTGAAGAGAACACACATGCAATGACACTGGTTGTTGTTATTAAAAAGAACACACTTGCAATGACACTGGTGGATCCATAGGTGGTATGTGAGAAGAACACACATGCAAAATGACTCTGGTGGATCCATAGGTGGTATGTGAAATGAACACACATGCAAAATGACTGGTTGTTGTTACTAAAAAGAACACACATGCAATGACACTGGTGGATCCATGTGTGGTCTCTGTAGAGAACACGCATTTCAATGACACTGGTGGATCCATATGTGGTATGTGAAAAGAACACACATGCAATGACTCTGGTTGTTGTTAGTGAAAAGAACACACATGCAACGACACTGTTGGATCCATAGGTGGTATGTGAGAAGAACACACATGGAAATGACTCTGGTTGTTGTTACTAAAAAGAACACACATGCAATGACACTGGTGGATCCATAGGTGGATTGTCAAATGAACACACATGCAATGACACTGGTGGATCCAAAGGTGGTATGTGAAAAGAACACACATGCAAAATCACTATGGTTGTTGTTACTAAAAAGAACACACATGGAATGACACTGGTGGATCCATAGGTGGTATGTGAAGATATCACACATGCAAAATGACTCTGGTTGTTGTTACTAAAAAGAACACACATGCAAAATGACACTGGTGGATCCATGGGTGGTAGTTGAAAATAATACACATTTCAATGACACTAGTGGATCCAGAGGTGGTATATGAAAAGAACACACATGCAAAATGACTCTGGTTGTTGTTACTAAAAAGAAACACATGCAAATGACACTGTTGGATCCATAGGTGGTATGTGAAGAGATCACACATGCAAAATGACTCTGGTTGTTGTTACTAAAAAGAACACACATGCAAAATGACACTGGTGGGATCCATGGGTGGATTGTGAAAAGAATACACATTTCGATGACCCTGGTGGATCCATATGTGGTATGTGAAAAGAACACACATGCAATGAGTCTGGTTGTTGTTAGG